>JBBBDQ010028268.1:0-10002 GCA_037127315.1 Ascarosepion bandense | reverse complement strand
TTACACAGTACATTACACATAATTATTGATGATACAGTACATCATACAGTCGATTACACAGTACATTACACATAATTATTGATGACACAGTACATTATACAGTCGATTACACAGTACATTACACATAATTATTGATGATACAGTACATCATACAGTCGATTACACAGTACATTACACATAATTATTGATGACACAGTACATTATACAGTCGATTACACAGTACATTACACATAATTATTGATGATACAGTACATCATACAGTCGATTACACAGTACATTACACATAATTATTGATGATACAGTACATCATACAGTCGATTACACAGTACATTACACATAATTATTGATGATACAGTACATCATACAGTCGATTACACAGTACATTACACATAATTATTGATGACACTACATTATACATTCGATTACACAGTACATTACACATAATTATTGATGATACAGTACATCATACAGTCGATTACACAGTACATTACACATAATTATTGATGACACAGTACATTATACAGTCGATTACACAGTACATTACACATAATTATTGATGATACAGTACATCATACAGTCGATTACACAGTACATTACACATAATTATTGATGACACAGTACATTATACAGTCGATTACACAGTACATTACACATAATTATTGATGATACAGTACATCATACAGTCGATTACACAGTACATTACACATAATTATTGATGATACAGTACATCATACAGTCGATTACACAGTACATTACACATAATTATTGATGATACAGTACATCATACAGTCGATTACACAGTACATTACACATAATTATTGATGACACAGTACATTATACAGTCGATTACACAGTACATTACACATAATTATTGATGATACAGTACATCATACAGTCGATTACACAGTACATTACACATAATTATTGATGACACAGTACATTATACAGTCGATTACACAGTACATTACACATAATTATTGATGATACAGTACATTATACATTCGATTACACAGTACATTACACATAATTATTGATGATACAGTACATCATACAGTCGATTACACAGTACATTACACATAATTATTGATGATACAGTACATCATACAGTCGATTACACAGTACATTACACATAATTATTGATGACACTACATTATACATTCGATTACACAGTACATTACACATAATTATTGATGATACAGTACATCATACAGTCGATTACACAGTACATTACACATAATTATTGATGACACAGTACATTATACAGTCGATTACACAGTACATTACACATAATTATTGATGATACAGTACATCATACAGTCGATTACACAGTACATTACACATAATTATTGATGACACAGTACATTATACAGTCGATTACACAGTACATTACATATAATTATTGATGATACAGTACATCATACAGTCGATTACACAGTACATTACACATAATTATTGATGATACAGTACATCATACAGTCGATTACACAGTACATTACACATAATTATTGATGATACAGTACATTATACAGTCGATTACACAGTACATTACACATAATTATTGATGATACAGTACATCATACAGTCGATTACACAGTACATTACACATAATTATTGATGATACAGTACATCATACAGTCGATTACACAGTACATTACACATAATTATTGATGATACAGTACATCATACAGTCAATTACACAGTACATTACACATAATTATTGATGATACAGTACATCATACAGTCGATTACACAGTACATTACACATAATTATTGATGATACAGTACATCTTACAGTCGATTACACAGTACATTACACATAATTATTGATGATACAGTACATCATACTGTCGATTACACAGTACATTACACATAATTATTGATGATACAGTACATCATACAGTCGATTACACAGTACATTACACATAATTATTGATGATACAGTACATCATACAGTCGATTACACAGTACATTACACATAATTATTGATGATACAGTACATCATACAGTCGATTACACAGTACATTACACATAATTATTGATGATACAGTACATTATACAGTCGATTACACAGTACATTACACATAATTATTGATGATACAGTACATCATACAGTCGATTACACAGTACATTACACATAATTATTGATGACACAGTACATCATACAGTCGATTACACAGTACATTACACATAATTATTGATGACACAGTACATTATACAGTCGATTACACAGTACATTACACATAATTATTGATGATACAGTACATCATACAGTCGATTACACAGTACATTACACATAATTATTGATGATACAGTACATCATACAGTCGATTACACAGTACATTACACATAATTATTGATGACACAGTACATTATACAGTCGATTACACAGTACATTACACATAATTATTGATGACACAGTACATTATACAGTCGATTACACAGTACATTACACATAATTATTGATGACACTACATTATACAGTCGATTACACAGTACATTACACATAATTATTGATGACACTACATTTTACAGTCGATTACACAGTACAGTACACATAATTAATGATGGCACTACATTATACAGTCGATTACACAGTACATTACACATAATTATTGATGACACTACATTATACATTCGATTACACAGTACATTACACATAATTATTGATGATACAGTACATCATACAGTCGATTACACAGTACATTATACATAATTATTGATGATACAGTACATCATACAGTCGATTACACAGTACATTATACATAATTATTGATGATACAGTACATCATACAGTCGATTACACAGTACATTACACATAATTATTGATGACACTACATTATACAGTCGATTACACAGTACATTACACATAATTATTGATGACTCAGTACATCATACAGTCGATTACACAGTACATTACACATAATTATTGATGACACTACATTATACAGTCGATTACACAGTACATTACACATAATTATTGATGACACTACATTTTACAGTCGATTACACAGTACAGTACACATAATTAATGATGGCACTACATTATACAGTCGATTACACAGTACATTACACATAATTATTGATGACACTACATTATACAGTCGATTACACAGTACATTACACATAATTATTGATGATACAGTACATCATACAGTCGATTACACAGTACATTATACATAATTATTGATGATACAGTACATCATACAGTCGATTACACAGTACATTATACATAATTATTGATGATACAGTACATCATACAGTCGATTACACAGTACATTACACATAATTATTGATGATACAGTACATCATACAGTCGATTACACAGTACATTACACATAATTATTGATGACACTACATTATACAGTCGATTACACAGTACATTACACATAATTATTGATGATACAGTACATCATACAGTCGATTACACAGTACATTATACATAATTATTGATGATACAGTACATCATACAGTCGATTACACAGTACATTACACATAATTATTGATGATACAGTACATCATACAGTCGATTACACAGTACATTACACATAATTATTGATGACACTACATTATACAGTCGATTACACAGTACATTACACATAATTATTGATGATACAGTACATCATACAGTCGATTACACAGTACATTATACATAATTATTGATGATACAGTACATCATACAGTCGATTACACAGTACATTACACATAATTATTGA
Source organism: Ascarosepion bandense (assembly GCA_037127315.1). NCBI lineage: Eukaryota > Metazoa > Mollusca > Cephalopoda > Sepiida > Sepiidae > Ascarosepion > Ascarosepion bandense. Next base: position 6,289 of record JBBBDQ010028268.1, on the reverse strand, counting down.
TGATACAGTACATCATACAGTCGATTACACAGTACATTACACATAATTATTGATGACACTACATTATACAGTCGATTACACAGTACATTACACATAATTATTGATGATACAGTACATCATACAGTCGATTACACAGTACATTACACATAATTATTGATGATACAGTACATCATACAGTCGATTACACAGTACATTACACATAATTATTGATGATACAGTACATCATACAGTCGATTACACAGTACATTACACATAATTATTGATGATACAGTACATCATACAGTCGATTACACAGTACATTATACAAAATTATTGATGACACAGTACATCATACAGTCGATTACACAGTACATTACACATAATTATTGATGACACAGTACATCATACAGTCGATTACACAGTACATTACACATAATTATTGATGATACAGTACATTATACAGTCGATTACACAGTACATTACACATAATTATTGATGACACAGTACATCATACAGTCGATTACACAGTACATTACACATAATTATTGATGATACAGTACATCATACAGTCGATTACACAGTACATTACACATAATTATTGATGATACAGTACATCATACAGTCGATTACACAGTACATTACACATAATTATTGATGATACAGTACATCATACAGTCGATTACACAGTACATTACACATAATTATTGATGATACAGTACATCATACAGTCGATTACACAGTACATTACACATAATTATTGATGACACAGTACATTATACAGTCGATTACACAGTACATTACACATAATTATTGATGATACAGTACATTATACAGTCGATTACACAGTACATTACACATAATTATTGATGACACAGTACATCATACAGTCGATTACACAGTACATTACACATAATTATTGATGATACAGTACATCATACAGTCGATTACACAGTACATTACACATAATTATTGATGACACAGTACATCATACAGTCGATTACACAGTACATTACACATAATTATTGATGATACAGTACATTATACAGTCGATTACACAGTACATTACACATAATTATTGATGACACAGTACATCATACAGTCGATTACACAGTACATTACACATAATTATTGATGATACAGTACATCATACAGTCGATTACACAGTACATTACACATAATTATTGATGACACAGTACATCATACAGTCGATTACACAGTACATTACACATAATTATTGATGATACAGTACATTATACAGTCGATTACACAGTACATTACACATAATTATTGATGATACAGTACATTATACAGTCGATTACACAGTACATTACACATAATTATTGATGATACAGTACATTATACAGTCGATTACACAGTACATTACACATAATTATTGATGACACAGTACATCGTACAGAAGTCGATTACACAGTACATTACACATAATTATTGATGATACAGTACATTATACAGTCGATTACACAGTACATTACACATAATTATTGATGACACAGTACATCATACAGTCGATTACACAGTACATTACACATAATTATTGATGATACAGTACATCATACAGTCGATTACACAGTACATTACACATAATTATTGATGACACAGTACATCATACAGTCGATTACACAGTACATTACACATAATTATTGATGATACAGTACATTATACAGTCGATTACACAGTACATTACACATAATTATTGATGACACAGTCTGTCACACAGTCGATTACACATTACATTACATAATTATTGATGATACAGTACATCATACAGTCGATTACACAGTACATTACACATAATTATTGATGACACAGTACATCATACAGTCGATACCACACAGTACATTACACATAATTATTGATGACACAGTACATTATACAGTCGATTACACAGTACATTACACATAATTATTGATACAGTACATTATACAGTCGATTACACAGTACATTACACATAATTATTGATGACACAGTACATCATACAGTCGATTACACAGTACATTACATAATTATTGATGATACAGTACATCATACAGTCGATTACACAGTACATTACACATAATTATTGATGACACAGTACATCATACAGTCGATTACACAGTACATTACACATAATTATTGATGATACAGTACATCATACAGTCGATTACACAGTACATTACACATAATTATTGATGATACAGTACATCATACAGTCGATTACACAGTACATTACACATAATTATTGATGATACAGTACATCATACAGTCGATTACACAGTACATTACACATAATTATTGATGATACAGTACATCATACAGTCGATTACACAGTACATTACACATAATTATTATTCGACACAGTACATTATACAGTCGATTACACAGTACATTACACATAATTATTGATGATACAGTACATTATACAGTCGATTACACAGTACATTACACATAATTATTGATGACACAGTACATCATACAGTCGATTACACAGTACATTACACATAATTATTGATGATACAGTACATTATACAGTCGATTACACAGTACATTACACATAATTATTGATGATACAGTACATCATACAGTCGATTACACAGTACATTACACATAATTATTGATGACACAGTACATCATACAGTCGATTACACAGTACATTACACATAATTATTGATGATACAGTACGGCCTTACAGTCGATTACACAGTACATTATACATAATTATTGATGACACAGTACATCATACAGTCGATTACACAGTACATTACACATAATTATTGATGACACAGTACATCATACAGTCGATTACACAGTACATTACACATAATTATTGATGACACAGTACATCATACAGTCGATTACACAGTACATTACACATAATTATTGATGATACAGTACATCATACAGTCGATTACATAAGTACATTACACATAATTATTGATGACACTACATTATACAGTCGATTACACAGTACATTACACATAATTATTGATGATGGTATCATACAGTCGATTACACAGTACATTACACATAATTATTGATGACACAGTACATCATACAGTCAATTACAGTACATTACACATAATTATTGATGATACAGTACATCATACAGTCGATTACACAGTACATTACACATAATTATTGATGACACTACATTATACAGTCGATTACACAGTACGTACATAATTATTGATGACACAGTACATTATACAGTCGATTACACAGTACATTACACATAATTATTGATGACACAGTACATCATACAGTCGATTACACAGTACATTACACATAATTGTTGATGACACAGTACATTATACAGTCGATTACACAGTACATTACACATAATTATTGATGACACAGTGCATCATACAGTCGATTACACAGTACATTACACATAATTATTGATGACACAGTACATCATACAGTCGATTACACAGTACATTACACATAATTATTGATGACACAGTACATCATACAGTCGCGATTACAGTACATTACACATAATTATTGATGATACAGTACATCATACAGTCATTACACAGTACATTACACTGGTATTGATGACACTACATTGTGATCGATTACACAGTACATTACACATAATTATTGATGATACAGTACATTATACAGTCGATTACACAGTACATTACACATAATTATTGATGATACAGTACATCATACAGTCGATTACACAGTACATTACACATAATTATTGATGACACAGTACATCATACAGTCGATTACACAGTACATTACACATAATTATTGATGATACAGTACATCATACAGTCGATTACAGTACATTATTATGAGTATTGATGACAGTACATCATACAGTCGGTTATTGTTCACATAATTATTGATGACACAGTACATCATACAGTCGATTACACAGTACATTACATAATTATTGATGACACAGTACATCATAGAAGTCGATTACACAGTACATTACCTGGTATTGATGATACAGTACATCATACAGTCGATTACACAGTACATTACATAATTATTGATGACACTACATTATACAGTCGATTACACAGTACATAATTATTGATGACACAGTACATCATACAGTCGATTACAGTACATTACATAATTATTGATGACACTACATTATACAGTCGATTACACAGTACATTACACATAATTATTGATGATACAGTACATCATACAGTCGATTACACAGTACATTACACATAATTATTGATGACACAGTACATCCTTTAAGTCGATTACACAGTACATTACACATAATTATTGATGATGCAGTACATCCTTTTGATCCGAATTTTATTACATTACATATTATTGATGACACAGTACATCATACAGTCGATTACACAGTACGTACACATAATTATTGATGACACAGTACATCATAAGTCAATTACAGTACATTATACATAATTATTGATGATACAGTACATCATACAGTCAGTCACATTTTATTACGTATAATTATGATGACACTACATTATACAGTCGATTACACAGTACATTACACATAATTATTGATGACACTACATCATACAGTCGATTACACAGTACATTACACATAATTATTGATGACACTACATTATACAGTCGATTACACAGTACATTACACATAATTATTGATGACACAGTACATCATACAGTCGATCACACATTCCTTACACAATTATTGATGACACAGTACATCATACAGTCGATTACACAGTACATTACACATAATTATTGATGATACAGTACATCATACAGTCGATTACACAGTACATTACATAATTATTGATGACACAGTACATCATACAGTCGATTACACAGTACATTACATAATTATTGATGACACAGTACATCATACAGTCGATTACACAGTACATTACACATAATTATTGATGACACAGTACATCATACAGTCGATTACACAGTACATTACACATAATTATTGATGACACTACATTATACAGTCGATTACAGTACATACCCCTTAATTATTGATGACACTACATCATACAGTCGATTACACAGTACATTACATAAAATTATTGATGACACTACATTATACAGTCGATTACACAGTACATTACACATAATTATTGATGACACAGTACATCATACAGTCGATTACACAGTACATTACACATAATTATTGATGACACTACATTATACAGTCGATTACACAGTACATTACACATAATTATTGATGACACGCAGTACATCATACAGTCGATTACACAGTACATTACACATAATTATTGATGACACTGAAGTATACAGTCAGTTACGGTATTACACATAATTATTGATGACACAGTACATCATACAGTCGATTACACAGTACATTACACATACAATATTGATGACCACAGGAAATGCATCATACAGTCGATTACTGATACGTACATAATTATTGATGATACAGTACATCATACAGTCGATTACACAGTACATTACACACAAATTATTGATACAGTACATCATACAGTCGATTACACAGTACATTGCATAATTATTGACACAGTACATCATACAGTCGATTACACAGTACATTATACATAATTATTGATGACACAGTACATCATACAGTCGATTACACAGTACATTACACATAATTATTGATGACATAGTACATCATACAGTCGATTACACAGTACATTACACATAATTATTGATGACACAGTACATCATACAGTCGATTACACAGTACATTACACATAATTATTGATGATACAGTACATCATACAGTCGATTACACAGTACATTACACATAATTATTGATGATACAGTACATCATACAGTCGATTACACAGTACATTATACATAATTATTGATGACACAGTACATCATACAGTCGATTACACAGTACATTACACATAATTATTGATGACACAGTACATCATACAGTCGATTACACAGTACATTACACATAATTATTGATGATACAGTACATTATACAGTCGATTACACAGTACATTACACATAATTATTGATGATACAGTACATCATACAGTCGATTACACAGTACATTACACATAATTATTGATGACACAGTACATCATACAGTCGATTACACAGTACATTACACATAATTATTGATGATACAGTACATCATACAGTCGATTACACAGTACATTACACATAATTATAGATGACACAGTACATCATACAGTCGATTACACAGTACATTACACATAATTATTGATGACACAGTGCATCATACTGTCGATTACACAGTACATTACACATAATTATTGATGACACAGTACATCATACAGTCGATTACACAGTACATTACACATAATTATAGATGACACAGTGCATCATACTGTCG
>JBBBDQ010028266.1:0-29591 GCA_037127315.1 Ascarosepion bandense | reverse complement strand
GAACACAGGAGTGAAGACAGTTGCGAAGGTAGAGAGAAAGGAAAAGAACAAGATATCCGGGGTGATGTAGAAAGGGCTGGAATTACATAAGTGAGTTGATGTATTAGGCAGGAGGAGAGTAAATACAAAGACGAACCAGCTACAGTGGGCGAAAGAGAAAAGGCAAGAGAAGGATGTGAACACAGGAGTGAAGACAGTTGCGAAGGTAGAGAGAAAGGAAAAGAACAAGATACCCGGGATGATGTAGAAAGGGCTGGAATTACATAAGAGAGTTGAAGTATTAGGCAGGAGGAGAGTAAATACAAAGACGAACCAACTACAGTGGGTGAAAGAGAAAAGGCAAGAGAAGGATGTGAACACAGGAGTGAAGACATTTGCGAAGGTAGAGAGAAAGGAAAAGAACAAGATACCCGGGGTGATGTAGAAAGGGCTGGAATTACATAAGAGAGTTGAAGTATTAGGCAGGAGGAGAGTCAATACAAAGACGAACCAATTACAGTGGGCGAAAGAGAAAAGGCAAGAGAAGGATATGAACACAGGAGTGAAGACAGTTGCGAAGGTAGAGAGAAAGGAAAAGAACAAAATACACGGGGTGATGTAGAAAGGGCTGGAGTTACATAAGTGAATTGATGTATTAGGCAGGAGGAGAGTGAAGACAAAGACGAACCAGTTACAGGGGGTGAAAGAGAAAGGACAAGAGAAGGATGTGATCACAGGAGTGAAGGCAGTTGCGAAGGTAGAGAGAAAGGAAAAGAACTAGATACCCGGGGTGATGTAGAAAGGGCTGGAGTTACATAAGAGAGTTGATGTATTAGGCAGGAGGAGAGTAAATACAAAAACGAACCAGCTACAGGGGGTGAAAGAGAAAAGGCAAGAGAAGGATATGAACACAGGAGTGAAGACAGTTGCGAAGGTAGAGAGAAAGGAAAAGAACAAGATACCCGGGGTGATGTAGAAAGGGCTGGAGTTACATAAGTGAGTTGATGTATTAGGCAGGAGGAGACTAAAGACAAAGACGAACCAGCTACAGGGGGTGAAAGAGAAAAGGCAAGTGAAGGATGTGAACACAGGTGTGAAGGCAGTTGCGAAGGTAGAGAGAAAGGAAAAGAACAAGATACCCGGGGTGATGTAGAAAGGGCGGGAGTTACATAAGAGAGTTGAAGTATTAGGCAGGAGGAGAGTAAAGACAAAGACGAACCAACTACAGGGGGTGAAAGAGAAAAGGCAAGAGAAGGATATGAACACAGGAGTGAAGACAGTTGCGAAGGTAGAGAGAAAGGAAAAGAACAAGATACCCGGGGTGATGTAGAAAGGGCTGGAGTTACATAAGTGAGTTGATGTATTAGGCAGGAGGAGAGTGAAGACAAAGACGAACCAGTTACAGGGGGTGAAAGAGAAAGGACACGAGAAGGATGTGATCACAGGAGTGAAGGCAGTTGCGAAGGTAGAGAGAAAGGAAAAGAACAAGATACCCGGGGAGATGTAGAAAGGGCTGGAGTTACATAACAGAGTTGATGTATTAGGCAGGAGGAGAGTAAATACAAAGACGAACCAATTACAGGGGGTGAAAGAGAAAGGGCAAGAGAAGGATATGAACACAGGAGTGAAGACAGTTGCGAAGGTAGAGAGAAAGGAAAAGAACAAGATACCCGGGGTGATGTAGAAAGGGCGGGAGTTACATAAGAGAGTTGAAGTATTAGGCAGGAGGAGAGTAAAGACAAAGACGAACCAGCTACAGTGGGTGAAAGAGAAAAGGCAAGAGAAGGATGTGAACACAGGAGTGAAGACAGTTGCGAAGGTAGAGAGAAAGGAAAAGAACAAGATACCCGGGGTGATGTAGAAAGGGCTGGTGTTACATAAGGGAGTTGATGTATTAGGCAGGAGGAGAGTGAAGACAAAGACGAACCAGTTACAGGGGGTGAAAGAGAAAGGACAAGAGAAGGATGTGATCACAGGAGTGAAGGCAGTTGCGAAGGTAGAGAGAAAGAAAAGAACAAGATACCCGGGGTGATGTAGAAAGGGCTGGAGTTACATAAGAGAGTTGATGTATTAGGCAGGAGGAGAGTAAATACAAAGACGAACCAATTACAGTGGGTGAAAGAGAAAGGGCAAGAGAAGGATATGAACACAGGAGTGAAGACAGTTGCGAAGGTAGAGAGAAAGGAAAAGAACAAGATACCCGGGGTGATGTAGAAAGGGCGGGAGTTACATAAGAGAGTTGAAGTATTAGGCAGGAGGAGAGTAAAGACAAAGACGAACCAGCTACAGTGGGTGAAAGAGAAAAGGCAAGAGAAGGATGTGAACACAGGAGTGAAGACAGTTGCGAAGGTAGAGAGAAAGGAAAAGAACAAGATATCCGGGGTGATGTAGAAAGGGCGGGAGTTACATAAGAAAGTTGAAGTATTAGGCAGGAGGAGAGTAAAGACAAAGACGAACCAGCTACAGTGGGTGAAAGAGAAAAGGCGAGTGAAGGATGTGAACACAGGAGTGAAGACAGTTGCGAAGGTAGAGAGAAAGGAAAAGAACAAGATACCCGGGGTGATGTAGAAAGGGCGGGAGTTACATAAGAGAGTTGAAGTATTAGGCAGGAGGAGAGTAAATACAAAGACGAACCAGCTACAGTGGGCGAAAGAGAAAAGGCAAGAGAAGGATGTGAACACAGGAGTGAAGGCAGTTGCGAAGGTAGAGAGAAAGGAAAAGAACAAGCTACCCGGGATGATGTAGATAGGGCTGGAATTACATAAGAGAGTTGAAGTATAAGGCAGGAGGAGAGTAAATACAAAGACGAACCAGTTACAGGGGGTGAAAGAGAAAAAGCAAGAAAAGTTTGTGAACACAGGAGTGAAGACAGTTGCGAAGGTAGAGAGAAAGGAAAAGAACAAGATACCCGGGGTGATGTAGAACGGGCTGGAGTTACATAAGAGTGTTGAAGTATTAGGCAGGAGGAGAGTAAATACAAAGACGAACCAACTACAGGGGGTTAAAGAGAAAAGGCAAGAGAAGGATGTGAACACAGGAGTGAAGGCAGTTGCGAAGGTAGAGAGAAAGGAAAAGAACAAGATACCCGGGGTGATGTAGAAAGGGCTGGAGTTACATAAGTGAGTTGAAATATTATGCAGGAGGAGAGTAAATACAAAGACGAACCAACTACAGGGGGTTAAAGAGAAAAGGCAAGAGAAGGATGTGAACACAGGAGTGAAGACAGTTGCGAAGGTAGAGAGAAAGGAAAAGAACAAGATACCCGGGGTGATGTAGAAAGGGCTGGAGTTACATAAGAGAGTTGAAGTATTATGCAGGAGGAGAGTATATACAAAGACGAACCAACTACAGTGGGTGAAAGAGAAAAGGCAAGAGAAGGATGTGAACACAGGAGTGAAGGCAGTTGCGAAGGTAGAGAGAAAGGAAAAGAACAAGATACCCGGGGTGATGTAGAAAGGGCTGGAGTTACATAAGAGAGTTGAAGTATTATGCAGGAGGAGAGTATATACAAAGACGAACCAACTACAGTGGGTGAAAGAGAAAAGGCAAGAGAAGGATGTGAACACAGGAGTGAAGGCAGTTGCGAAGGTAGAGAGAAAGGAAAAGAACAAGATACCCGGGGTGATGTAGAAAGGGCGGGAGTTACATAAGAGAGTTGAAGTATTATGCAGGAGGAGAGTATATACAAAGACGAACCAACTACAGTGGGTGAAAGAGAAAAGGCAAGAGAAGGATGTGAACACAGGAGTGAAGGCAGTTGCGAAGGTAGAGAGAAAGGAAAAGAACAAGATACCCGGGGTGATGTAGAAAGGGCTGGAGTTACATAAGAGAGTTGAAGTATTATGCAGGAGGAGAGTATATACAAAGACGAACCAACTACAGTGGGTGAAAGAGAAAAGGCAAGAGAAGGATGTGAACACAGGAGTGAAGGCAGTTGCGAAGGTAGAGAGAAAGGAAAAGAACAAGATACCCGGGGTGATGTAGAAAGGGCGGGAGTTACATAAGAGAGTTGAAGTATTATGCAGGAGGAGAGTATATACAAAGACGAACCAACTACAGTGGGTGAAAGAGAAAAGGCAAGAGAAGGATGTGAACACAGGAGTGAAGGCAGTTGCGAAGGTAGAGAGAAAGGAAAAGAACAAGATACCCGGGGTGATGTAGAAAGGGCGGGAGTTACATAAGAGAGTTGAAGTATTATGCAGGAGGAGAGTATATACAAAGACGAACCAACTACAGTGGGTGAAAGAGAAAAGGCAAGAGAAGGATGTGAACACAGGAGTGAAGGCAGTTGCGAAGGTAGAGAGAAAGGAAAAGAACAAGATACCCGGGGTGATGTAGAAAGGGCTGGAGTTACATAAGAGAGTTGAAGTATTATGCAGGAGGAGAGTATATACAAAGACGAACCAACTACAGTGGGTGAAAGAGAAAAGGCAAGAGAAGGATGTGAACACAGGAGTGAAGGCAGTTGCGAAGGTAGAGAGAAAGGAAAAGAACAAGATACCCGGGGTGATGTAGAAAGGGCTGGAGTTACATAAGTGAGTTGAAATATTATGCAGGAGGAGAGTAAATACAAAGACGAACCAACTACAGGGGGTTAAAGAGAAAAGGCAAGAGAAGGATGTGAACACAGGAGTGAAGACAGTTGCGAAGGTAGAGAGAAAGGAAAAGAACAAGATACCCGGGGTGATGTAGAAAGGGCTGGAGTTACACATAAGAGAGTTGAAGTATTATGCAGGAGGAGGTATATACACAAAGACGAACCAACTACAGTGGGTGAAAGAGAAAAGGCAAGAGAAGGATGTGAACACAGGAGTGAAGGCAGTTGCAGAAAGGTAGAGAGAAAGAGGAAAAGAACAAGATACCCGGGGTGATGTAGAAAAGGGCTGGAGTTACATAAGAGAGTTGAAGTATTATGCAGGAGGAGAGTATATACAAAGACGAACCAACTACAGTGGGTGAAAGAGAAAAGGCAAGAGAAGGATGTGAACACAGGAGTGAAGGCAGTTGCGAAGGTAGAGAGAAAGGAAAAGAACAAGATACCCGGGGTGATGTAGAAAAGGGCGGGAGTTACATAAGAGAGTTGAAGTATTATGCAGGAGAGTATATACAAAGACGAACCAACTACAGTGGGTGAAAGAGAAAAGGCAAAGAGAAGGATGTGAACACAGGAGTGAAGGCAGTTGCGAAGGTAGAGAAAGGAAAAGAACAAGATACCCGGGGTGATGTAGAAAGGGCGGGAGTTACATAAGAGAGTTGAAGTATTATGCAGGAGAAGTATATACAAAGACGAACCAACTACAGTGGGTGAAAGAGAAAAGGCAAGAGAATGATGTGAACACAGGAGTGAAGGCATTTGCGAATGTAGAGAAAGGAAAAAGAACAAGATACCCGGGGTGATGTAGAAAGGGCAGGAGTTACATAAGAGAGTTGAAGTATTATGCAGGAGGAGAGTATATACAAAGACGAACCAACTACAGTGGGTGAAAGAGAAAGGCAAGAGAATGATGTGAACACAGGAGTGAAGGCATTTGCGAATGTAGAGAGAAAGGAAAAGAACAAGATACCCGGGGTGATGTACAGAAAAGGGCAGGAGTTACATAAGAGAGTTGAAGTATTATGCAGGAGGAAGTATATACAAAGACGAACCAGCTACAGTGGGTGAAAGAGAAAAGGCAAGAGAATGATGTGAACACAGGAGTGAAGGCATTTGCGAATGTAGAGAGAAAGGAAAAGAACAAGATACCCGGGGTGATGTAGAAGGGCAGGAGTTACATGAAGTTGAAGTATTATGCGGGAGGAGAGTATATACAAAGACGAACCAACTACAGTGGGTGAAGAGAAAAGGCAAGAGAATGATGTGAACACAGGAGTGAAGCAGTTGCGAAGGTAGAGAGAAAAGAGAGAAAAGAACAAGATACCCGGGGTGATGTAGAAAGGGCTGGAGTTACATAAGTGAGTTGAAATATTATGCTACGGGGAGGAGAGTAAATACAAAGACGAACCAACTACAGGGGGTTAAAGAGAAAAGGCAAGAGAAGGATGTGAACACAGGAGTGAAGACAGTTGCGAAGGTAGAGAGAAAGGAAAAGAACAAGATACCCGGGGTGATGTAGAAAGGGCTGGAGTTACATAAGAGAGTTGAAGTATTATGCAGGAGGAGAGTATATACAAAGACGAACCAACTACAGTGGGTGAAAGAGAAAAGGCAAGAGAAGGATGTGAACACAGGAGTGAAGGCAGTTGCGAAGGTAGAGAGAAAGGAAAAGAACAAGATACCCGGGGTGATGTAGAAAGGGCGGGAGTTACATAAGAGAGTTGAAGTATTATGCAGGAGGAGAGTATATACAAAGACGAACCAACTACAGTGGGTGAAAGAGAAAAGGCAAGAGAATGATGTGAACACAGGAGTGAAGGCAGTTGCGAAGGTAGAGAGAAAGGAAAAGAACAAGATACCCGGGGTGATGTAGAAAGGGCTGGAGTTACATAAGAGAGTTGAAATATTATGCAGGAGGAGAGTATATACAAAGACGAACCAACTACAGTGGGTGAAAGAGAAAAGGCAAGAGAAGGATGTGAACACAGGAGTGAAGGCAGTTGCGAAGGTAGAGAGAAAGGAAAAGAACAAGATACCCGGGGTGATGTAGAAAGGGCAGGAGTTACATAAGAGAGTTGAAGTATTATGCAGGAGGAGAGTATATACAAAGACGAACCAACTACAGGGGGTTAAAGAGAAAAGGCAAGAGAATGATGTGAACACAGGAGTGAAGACAGTTGCGAAGGTAGAGAGAAAGGAAAAGAACAAGATACCCGGGGTGATGTAGAAAGGGCTGGAGTTACATAAGGGAGTTGATGTATTAGGCAGGAGGAGAGTGAAGACAAAGACGAACCAGTTACAGGGGGTGAAAGAGAAAGGACAAGAGAAGGATGTGATCACAGGAGTGAAGGCAGTTGCGAAGGTAGAGAGAAAGGAAAAGAACAAGATACCCGGGGTGATGTAGAAAGGGCTGGAGTTACATAAGAGAGTTGATGTATTAGGCAGGAGGAGAGTAAAGACAAAGACGAACCAGCTACAGTGGGTGAAAGAGAAAAGGCAAGAGAAGGATGTGAACACAGGAGTGAAGACAGTTGCGAAGGTAGAGAGAAAGGAAAAGAACAAGATACCCGGGGTGATGTAGAAAGGGCGGGAGTTACATAAGAGAGTTGAAGTATTAGGCAGGAGGAGAGTAAATACAAAGACGAACCAGCTACAGTGGGTGAAAAAGAAAAGGCAAGAGAAGGATATGAACACAGGAGTGAAGACAGTTGCGAAGGTAGAGAGAAAGGAAATGAACAAGATACCCGGGGTGATGTAGAAAGGGCTGGAATTACATAAGTGAGTTGATGTATTAGGCAGGAGGAGAATAAATACAAAGGCGAACCAGCTACAGTGGGCGAAAGAGAAAAGGCAAGAGAAGGATGTGAACACAGGAGTGAAGACAGTTGCGAAGGTAGAGAGAAAGGAAAAGAACAAGATACCCGGGATGATGTAGAAAGGGCTGGAGTTACATAAGAGAGTTGAAGTATTAGGCAGGAGGAGAGAAAATACAAAGACGAACCAGTTACAGTGGGCGAAAGAGAAAAGGCAAGAGAAGGATGTGAACACAGGAGTGAAGACATTTGCGAAGGTAGAGAGAAAGGAAAAGAACAAGATACCCGGGGTGATGTAGAAAGGGCTGGAGTTACATAATTGACTTGAAGTATTAGGCAGGAGGAGAGTAAAGACAAAGACGAACCAGCTACAGTGGGTTAAAGAGAAAAGGCAAGAGAAGGATATGAACACAGGAGTGAAGACAGTTGCGAAGGTAGAGAGAAAGGAAAAGAACAAGATACCCGGGGTGATGTAGAAAGGGCTGGAATTACATAAGTGATTTGATGTATTAGGCAGGAGGAGAGTAAATACTAAGACGAACCAGCTACAGTGGGCGAAAGAGAAAAGGCAAGAGAAGGATGTGAACACAGGAGTGAAGGCAGTTGCGAAGGTAGAGAGAAAGGAAAAGAACAAGATACCCGGGATGATGTAGTAAGGGCTGGAATTACATAAGAGAGTTGAAGTATTAGGCAGGAGGAGAGTAAATACAAAGACGAACCAGTTACAGGGGGTGAAAGAGAAAAAGCAAGAAAAGGATGTGAACACAGGAGTGAAGACAGTTGCGAAGGTAGAGAGAAAGGAAAAGAACAAGATACCCGGGAAGATGTAGAAAGGGCTGGAGTTACATAAGAGAGTTGAAGTATTAGGCAGGAGGAGAGTAAATACAAAGACGAACCAGCTACAGTGGGTGAAAGAGAAAAAGCAAAAAATGATGTGAACACAGGAGTGAAGACAGTTGCGAAGGTAGAGAGAAAGAAAAAGAACAAGATACCCGGAGTGATGTAGAAAGGGCTGGAGTTACATAACAGAGTTGAAGTATTATGCAGGAGGAGAGTATATACAAAGACGAACCAACTACAGTGGGTGAAAGAGAAAAGGCAAGAGAAGGATGTGAACACAGGAGTGAAGGCAGTTGCGAAGCTAGAGAGAAAGGAAAAGAACAAGATAACCGGGGTGATGTAGAAAGAGCAGGAGTTACATAAGAGAGTTGAAGTATTAGGCAGGAGGAGTGTAAAGACAAAGACGAACCAGCTACAGTGGGCGAAAGAGAAAAGGCAAGAGAAGGATGTGAACACAGGAGTGAAGACAGTAGCGAAGGTAGAGAGAAAGGAAAAGAACAAGATACCCGGGGTGATGTAGAAAGGGCGGGAGTTACATAAGAGAGTTGAAGTATTAGGCAGGAGGAGAGTAAAGACAAAGACGAACCAGCTACAGTGGGCGAAAGAGAAAAGGCAAGAGAAGCATGTGAACACAGGAGTGAAGACAGTTGCGAAGGTAGAGAGAAAGGAAAAGAACAAGATACCCGGGATGATGTAGAAAGGGCTGGAGTTACATAAGAGAGTTGAAGTATTAGGCAGGAGGAGAGTAAATACAAAGACGAACCAGCTACAGTGGGTGAAAGAGAAAAAGCAAAAAATGATGTGAACACAGGAGTGAAGACAGTTGCGAAGGTAGAGAGAAAGAAAAAGAACAAGATACCCGGGGTGATGTAGAAAGGGCTGGAGTTACATAAGAGGGTTGAAGTATTAGGCAGGAGGAGAGTGAAGACAAAGACGAACCAGTTACAGGGGGTGAAAGAGAAAGGACAAGAGAAGGATATGAACACAGGAGTGAAGACAGTTGCGAAGGTAGAGAGAAAGGAAAAGAACAAGATACCCGGGGTGATGTAGAATGGGCGGGAGTTACATAAGAGAGTTGAAGTATTAGGCAGGAGGAGAGTAAAGACAAAGACGAACCAGCTACAGTGGGTGAAAGAGAAAAGGCAAGAGAAGTATGTGAACACAGGAGTGAAGACAGTTGCGAAGGTAGAGAGAAAGGAAAAGAACAAGATACCCGGGGTGATGTAGAAAGGGCGGGAGTTACATAAGAAATTTGAAGTATTAGGCAGGAGGAGAGTAAAGACAAAGACGAACCAGCTACAGTGGGTGAAAGAGAAAAGGCAAGTGAAGGATATGAACACAGGAGTGAAGACAGTTGCGAAGGTAGAGAGTAAGGAAAAGAACAAGATACCGGGGTGATGTAGAAAGGGCTGGAGTTACATAAGAGAGTTGATGTATTAGGCAGGAGGAAAGTATATACAAAGACGAACCAGCTACAGTGGGCAAAAAGAAAAGGCAAGAGAAGGATGTGAACACAGGAGTGAAGGCAGTTGCGAAGGTAGAGAGAAAGGAAAAGAACAAGATACCCGGGATGATGTAGAAAGGGCTGGAGTTACATAAGAGAGTTGAAGTCTTAGGCAGGAGGAGAGTAAATACAAAGACGAACCAGCTACAGTGGGTGAAAGAGAAAAAGCAAAAAATGATGTGAACACAGGAGTGAAGACAGTTGCGAAGGTAGAGAGAAAGAAAAAGAACAAGATACCCGGGATGATGTAGAAAGGGCTGGAGTTACATAACAGAGTTGAAGTATTATGCAGGAGGAGAGTATATACAAAGACGAACCAACTACAGTGGGTGAAAGAGAAAAGGCAAGAGAAGGATGTGAACACAGGAGTGAAGGCAGTTGCGAAGCTAGAGAGAAAGGAAAAGAACAAGATACCCGGGGTGATGTAGAAAGAGCAGGAGTTACATAAGAGAGTTGAAGTATTAGGCAGGAGGTGTGTAAAGACAAAGACGAACCAGCTACAGTGGGCGAAAGAGAAAAGGCAAGAGAAGGATGTGAACACAGGAGTGAAGACAGTTGCGAAGGTAGAGAGAAAGGAAAAGAACAAGATACCCGGGGTGATGTAGAAAGGGCGGGAGTTACATAAGAGAGTTGAAGTATTATGCAGGAGGAGAGTATATACAAAGACGAACCAACTACAGTGGGTTAAAGAGAAAAGGCAAGAGAAGGATGTGAACACAGGAGTGAAGGCAGTTGCGAAGGTAGAGAGAAAGGAAAAGAACAAGATACCCGGGGTGATATAGAAAGGGCTGGAGTTACATAAGAGAGTTGAAGTATTATGCAGGAGGAGAGCATATACAAAGACGAACCAATTACAGTGGGTGAAAGAGAAAGGGCAAGAGAAGGATATGAACACAGGAGTGAAGACAGTTGCGAAGGTAGAGAGAAAGGAAAAGTACAAGATACCCGGGGTGATGTAGAAAGGGCGGGAGTTACATAAGAGAGTTGAAGTATTAGGCAGGAGGAGAGTAAAGACAAAGACGAACCAATTACAGTGGGTGAAAGAGAAAAGGCAAGAGAAGGATATGAACACAGGAGTGAAGGCAGTTGCGAAGGTAGAGAGAAAGGAAAAAAACAAGATAGCCGGGGTGATGTAGAAAGGGCTGGAGTTACATAAGAGAGTTGATGTATTATGCAGGAGGAGAGCATATACAAAGACGAACCAATTACAGTGGGTGAAAGAGAAAAGGCAAGAGAAGGATGTGAACACAGGAGTGAAGGCAGTTGCGAAGGTAGAAAGAAAGGAAAAGAACAAGATACCCGGGATGATGTAGAAAGGGCTGGAGTTACATAAGAGAGTTGATGTATTAGGCAGGAGGAAAGTAAATACAAAGACGAACCAACTACAGTGGGTGAAAGAGAAAAGGCAAGAGAAGGATGTGAACACAGGAGTGAAGGCAGTTGCGAAGGTAGAGAGAAAGGAAAAAAACAAGATACCGGGGTGATGTAGAAAGGGCTGGAGTTACATAAGAGAGTTGAAGTATTATGCAGGAGAAGAGTAAATACAAAGACGAACCAGCTACAGTGGGTGAAAGAGAAAAGGCAAGAGAAGGATGTGAACACAGGAGTGAAGGCAGTTGCGAAGGTAGAGAGAAAGGAAAAAAACAAGATACCCGGGGTGATGTAGAAAGGGCTGGAGTTACATAAGAGAGTTGAAGTATTATGCAGGAGAAGAGTAAATACAAAGACGAACCAGCTACAGTGGGTGAAAGAGAAAAGGCAAGAGAAGGATGTGAACACAGGAGTGAAGGCAGTTGCGAAGGTAGAGAGAAAGGAAAAAAACAAGATACCCGGGGTGATGTAGAAAGGGCAGGAGTTACATAAGAGAGTTGAAGTATTATGCAGGAGGAGAGTATATACAAAGACGAACCAACTACAGTGGGTGAAAGAGAAAAGGCAAGAGAAGGATGTGAACACAGGAGTGAAGGCAGTTGCGAAGGCAGAGAGAAAGGAAAAAAACAAGATACCCGGGGTGATGTAGAAAGGGCAGGAGTTACATAAGAGAGTTGAAGTATTATGCAGGAGGAGAGTAAATACAAAGACGAACCAACTACAGTGGGTGAAAGAGAAAAGGCAAGAGAATGATGTGAACACAGGAGTGAAGGCAGTTGCGAAGGTAGAGAGAAAGGAAAAAAACAAGATACCCGGGGTGATGTAGAAAGGGCAGGAGTTACATAAGAGAGTTGAAGTATTATGCAGGAGGAGAGTAAATACAAAGACGAACCAACTACAGTGGGTGAAAGAGAAAAGGCAAGAGAAGGATGTGAACACAGGAGTGAAGACAGTTGCGAAGGTAGAGAGAAAGGAAAAAAACAAGATACCCGGGGTGATGTAGAAAGGGCAGGAGTTACATAAGAGAGTTGAAGTATTATGCAGGAGGAGAGTAAATACAAAGACGAACCAACTACAGTGGGTGAAAGAGAAAAGGCAAGAGAAGGATGTGAACACAGGAGTGAAGACAGTTGCGAAGGTAGAGAGAAAGGAAAAAAACAAGATACCCGGGGTGATGTAGAAAGGGCAGGAGTTACATAAGAGAGTTGAAGTATTATGCAGGAGGAGAGTAAATACAAAGACGAACCAACTACAGTGGGTGAAAGAGAAAAGGCAAGAGAAGGATGTGAACACAGGAGTGAAGACAGTTGCGAAGGTAGAGAGAAAGGAAAAAAACAAGATACCCGGGGTGATGTAGAAAGGGCAGGAGTTACATAAGAGAGTTGAAGTATTATGCAGGAGGAGAGTAAATACAAAGACGAACCAACTACAGTGGGTGAAAGAAAAAGAAAAGGCAAGAGAAGGATGTGAACACAGGAGTGAAGACAGTTGCGAAGGTAGAGAGAAAGGAAAAAAACAAGATACCCGGGGTGATGTAGAAAGGGCAGGAGTTACATAAGAGAGTTGAAGTATTATGCAGGAGGAGAGTAAATACAAAGACGAACCAACTACAGTGGGTGAAAGAGAAAAGGCAAGAGAATGATGTGAACACAGGAGTGAAGGCAGTTGCGAAGGTAGAGAGAAAGGAAAAAAACAAGATACCCGGGGTGATGTAGAAAGGGCAGGAGTTACATAAGAGAGTTGAAGTATTATGCAGGAGGAGAGTAAATACAAAGACGAACCAGCTACAGTGGGTGAAAGAGAAAAGGCAAGAGAAGGATGTGAACACAGGAGTGAAGGCAGTTGCGAAGGCAGAGAGAAAGGAAAAAAACAAGATACCCGGGGTGATGTAGAAAGGGCAGGAGTTACATAAGAGAGTTGAAGTATTATGCAGGAGGAGAGTAAATACAAAGACGAACCAACTACAGTGGGTGAAAGAGAAAAGGCAAGAGAAGGATGTGAACACAGGAGTGAAGACAGTTGCGAAGGTAGAGAGAAAGGAAAAAAACAAGATACCCGGGGTGATGTAGAAAGGGCAGGAGTTACATAAGAGAGTTGAAGTATTATGCAGGAGGAGAGTATATACAAAGACGAACCAACTACAGTGGGTGAAAGAGAAAAGGCAAGAGAAGGATGTGAACACAGGAGTGAAGGCAGTTGCGAAGGCAGAGAGAAAGGAAAAAAACAAGATACCCGGGGTGATGTAGAAAGGGCTGGAGTTACATAATTGAGTTGATGTATTAGGCAGGAAGAGAGTAAAGACAAAGACGAACCAACTACAGTGGGTGAAAGAGAAAAGACAAGAGAAGGATGTGAACACAGGTGTGAAGGCAGTTGCGAAGGTAGAGAGAAAGGAAAAAAACAAGATACCCGGGGTGATGTAGAAAGGGCAGGAGTTACATAAGAGAGTTGAAGTATTATGCAGGAGGAGAGTAAATACAAAGACGAACCAGCTACAGTGGGTGAAAGAGAAAAGGCAAGAGAATGATGTGAACACAGGAGTGAAGGCAGTTGCGAAGGTAGAGAGAAAGGAAAAAAAACAAGATACCCGGGGTGATGTAGAAAGGGCAGGAGTTACATAAGAGAGTTGAAGTATTATGCAGGAGGAGAGTAAATACAAAGACGAACCAGCTACAGTGGGTGAAAGAGAAAAGGCAAGAGAAGGATGTGAACACAGGAGTGAAGGCAGTTGCGAAGGCAGAGAGAAAGGAAAAAAACAAGATACCCGGGGTGATGTAGAAAGGGCAGGAGTTACATAAGAGAGTTGAAGTATTATGCAGGAGGAGAGTAAATACAAAGACGAACCAGCTACAGTGGGTGAAAGAGAAAAGGCAAGAGAAGGATGTGAACACAGGAGTGAAGGCAGTTGCGAAGGCAGAGAGAAAGGAAAAAAACAAGATACCCGGGGTGATGTAGAAAGGGCAGGAGTTACATAAGAGAGTTGAAGTATTATGCAGGAGGAGAGTATATACAAAGACGAACCAACTACAGTGGGTGAAAGAGAAAAGGCAAGAGAAGGATGTGAACACAGGAGTGAAGGCAGTTGCGAAGGTAGAGAGAAAGGAAAAGAACAAGATACCCGGGATGATGTAGAAAGGGCTGGAATTACATAAGAGAGTTGAAGTATTAGGCAGGAGGAGAGTAAATACAAAGACGAACCAGTTACAGGGGGAGGGTGAAAGAGAAAAAGCAAGAAAAGGATGTGAACACAGGAGTGAAGACAGTTGCGAAGGTAGAGAGAAAGGAAAAGAACAAGATACCCGGGATGATGTAGAAAGGGCTGGAGTTACATAAGAGAGTTGAAGTATTAGGCAGGAGGAGAGTAAATACAAAGACGAACCAGCTACAGTGGGTGAAAGAGAAAAGGCAAGAGAAGGATGTGAACACAGGAGTGAAGGCAGTTGCGAAGGTAGAGAGAAAGGAAAAGAACAAGATACCCGGGGTGATGTAGAAAGGGCTGGAATTACATAAGTGAGTTGATGTATTAGGCAGGAGGAAAGTAAATACAAAGACGAACCAGCTACAGTGGGCAAAAAGAAAAGGCAAGAGAAGGATGTGAACACAGGAGTGAAGGCAGTTGCGAAGGTAGAGAGAAAGGAAAAGAACAAGATACCCGGGATGATGTAGAAAGGGCTGGAATTACATAAGAGAGTTGAAGTATTAGGCAGGAGGATAGTGAATACAAAGACGAACCAGTTACAGGGGGTGAAAGAGAAAAAGCAAGAAAAGGATGTGAACACAGGAGTGAAGACAGTTGCGAAGGTAGAGAGAAAGGAAAAGAACAAGATACCCGGGATGATGTAGAAAGGGCTGGAGTTAGATAAGACAGTTGAAGTATTAGGCAGGAGGAGAGTAAATACAAAGACGAACCAGCTACAGTGGGTGAAAGAGAAAAAGCAAAAAATGATGTGAACACAGGAGTGAAGACAGTTGCGAAGGTAGAGAGAAAGAAAAAGAACAAGATACCCGGGGTGATGTAGAAAGGGCTGGAGTTACATAACAGAGTTGAAGTATTATGCAGGAGGAGAATATATACAAAGACGAACCAACTACAGTGGGTGAAAGAGAAAAGGCAAGAGAAGGATGTGAACACAGGAGTGAAGGCAGTTGCGAAGCTAGAGAGAAAGGAAAAGAACAAGATACCCGGGGTGATGTAGAAAGAGCAGGAGTTACATAAGAGAGTTGAAGTATTAGGCAGGAGGAGTGTAAAGACAAAGACGAACCAGCTACAGTGGGCGAAAGAGAAAAGGCAAGAGAAGGATGTGAACACAGGAGTGAAGACAGTTGCGAAGGTAGAGAGAAAGGAAAAGAACAAGATACCCGGGGTGATGTAGAAAGGGCGGGAGTTACATAAGAGAGTTGAAGTATTAGGCAGGAGGAGAGTAAAGACAAAGACGAACCAGCTACAGTGGGCGAAAGAGAAAAGGCAAGAGAAGCATGCGAACACAGGAGTGAAGACAGTTGCGAAGGTAGAGAGAAAGGAAAAGAACAAGATACCCGGGATGATGTAGAAAGGGCTGGAATTACATAAGAGAGTTGAAGTATTATGCAGGAGGAGAGTGAAGACAAAGACGAACCAGCTACAGTGGATGAAAGAGAAAAGGCAAGAGAAGGATGTGAACACAGGAGTGAAGACAGTTGCGAAGGTAGAGAGAAAGAAAAAGAACAAGATACCCGGGGTGATGTAGAAAGGGCTGGAGTTACATAACAGAGTTGAAGTATTATGCAGGAGGAGATTCAATACAAAGACGAACCAACTACAGTGGGTGAAAGAGAAAAGGCAAGAGAAGGATGTGAACACAGGAGTGAAGGCAGTTGCGAAGGTAGAGAGAAAGGAAAAGAACAAGATACCCGGGGTGATGTAGAAAGGGCTGGAGTTACATAAGAGAGTTGAAGTATTATGCTGGAGGAGAGTATATACAAAGACGAACCAACTACAGTGGGTGAAAGAGAAAAGGCAAGAGAAGGATGTGAACACAGGAGTGAAGGCAGTTGCGAAGGTAGAGAGAAAGGAAAAAAACAAGATAGCCGGGGTGATGTAGAAAGGGCTGGAGTTACATAAGAGAGTTGAAGTATTATGCAGGAGAAGAGTAAATACAAAGACGAACCAGCTACAGTGGATGAAAGAGAAAAGGCAAGAGAAGGATGTGAACACAGGAGTGAAGGCAGTTGCGAAGGTAGAGAGAAAGGAAAAGAACAAGATACCCGGGATGATGTAGAAAGGGCTGGAATTACATAAGAGAGTTGAAGTATTAGGCAGGAGGAGAGTAAATACAAAGACGAACCAGTTACAGGGGGTGAAAGAGAAAAAGCAAGAAAAGGATGTGAACACAGGAGTGAAGACAGTTGCGAAGGTAGAGAGAAAGGAAAAGAACAAGATACCCGGGATGATGTAGAAAGGGCTGGAGTTACATAAGAGAGTTGAAGTATTAGGCAGGAGGAGAGTAAATACAAAGACGAACCAGCTACAGTGGGTGAAAGAGAAAAAGCAAAAAATGATGTGAACACAGGAGTGAAGACAGTTGCGAAGGTAGAGAGAAAGGAAAAGAACAAGATACCCGGGATGATGTAGAAAGGGCTGGAGTTACATAAGAGAGTTGAAGTATTATGCAGGAGGAGAGTTAATACAAAGACGAACCAATTACAGGGGGTGAAAGAGAAAAGGCAAGAGAAGGATGTGAACACAGGAGTGAAGACAGTTGCGAAGGTAGAGAGAAAGGAAAAGAACAAGATACCCGGGGTGATGTAGAAAGGGCAGGAGTTACATAAGTGAGTTGAAGTATTATGCAGGAGGAGATATATACAAAGACGAACCAACTACAGTGGGTGAAAGAGAAAAGGCAAGAGAAGGATGTGAACACAGGAGTGAAGGCAGTTGCGAAGGTAGAGAGAAAGGAAAAGAACAAGATACCCGGGGTGATGTAGAAAGGGCAGGAGTTACATAAGTGAGTTGAAGTATTATGCAGGAGGAGATATATACAAAGACGAACCAACTACAGTGGGTGAAAGAGAAAAGGCAAGAGAAGGATGTGAACACAGGAGTGAAGGCAGTTGCGAAGGTAGAGAGAAAGGAAAAGAACAAGATACCCGGGGTGATGTAGAAAGGGCTGGAATTACATAAGTGAGTTGATGTATTAGGCAGGAGGAAAGTAAATACAAAGACGAACCAGCTACAGTGGGCAAAAAGAAAAGGCAAGAGAAGGATGTGAACACAGGAGTGAAGGCAGTTGCGAAGGTAGAGAGAAAAGGAAAAGAACAAGATACCCGGGATGATGTAGAAAGGGCTGGAATTACATAAGAGAGTTGAAGTATTAGGCAGGAGGAGAGTAAATACAAAGACGAACCAGTTACAGGGGGTGAAAGAAAAAGAAAAAGCAAGAAAAGGATGTGAACACAGGAGTGAAGACAGTTGCGAAGGTAGAGAGAAAGGAAAAGAACAAGATACCCGGGATGATGTAGAAAGGGCTGGAGTTAGATAAGAGAGTTGAAGTATTAGGCAGGAGGAGAGTAAATACAAAGACGAACCAGCTACAGTGGGTGAAAGAGAAAAAGCAAAAAATGATGTGAACACAGGAGTGAAGACAGTTGCGAAGGTAGAGAGAAAGAAAAAGAACAAGATACCCGGGGTGATGTAGAAAGGGCTGGAGTTACATAACAGAGTTGAAGTATTATGCAGGAGGAGAGTATATACAAAGACGAACCAACTACAGTGGGTGAAAGAGAAAAGGCAAGAGAAGGATGTGAACACAGGAGTGAAGGCAGTTGCGAAGTTAGAGAGAAAGGAAAAGAACAAGATACCCGGGGTGATGTAGAAAGAGCAGGAGTTACATAAGAGAGTTGAAGTATTAGGCAGGTGGAGTGTAAAAACAAAGACGAACCAGCTACAGTGGGCGAAAGAGAAAAGGCAAGAGAAGGATGTGAACACAGTAGTGAAGACAGTTGCGAAGGTAGAGAGAAAGGAAAAGAACAAGATACCCGGGGTGATGTAGAAAGGGCGGGAGTTACATAAGAGAGTTGAAGTATTAGGCAGGAGGAAGGAGAGTAAAGACAAAGACGAACCAGCTACAGTGGGCGAAAGAGAAAAGGCAAGAGAAGCATGCGAACACAGGAGTGAAGACAGTTGCGAAGGTAGAGAGAAAGGAAAAGAACAAGATACCCGGGGTGATGTAGAAAGGGCTGGAATTACATAAGAGAGTTGAAGTATTATGCAGGAGGAGAGTAAATACAAAGACGAACCAACTACAGTGGGTGAAAGAGAAAAGGCAAGAGAAGGATGTGAACACAGGAGTGAAGACAGTTGCGAAGGTAGAGAGAAAGGAAAAGAACAAGATACCCGGGGTGATGTAGAAAGGGCGGGAGTTACATAAGAGAGTTGAAGTATTATGCAGGAGGAGAGTAAATATAAAGACGAACCAGTTACGGGGGAAAGAGAGAAAAAGGTAAGAGAAGATGTGTGAACACAGAAGTGAAGGCAGTTGGTGAAGGTAGAGAGAAAGGAAAAGAACAAGATACCCGGGGTGATGTAGAAAGGGTGAGCATAAGAGAGTTGAAGTATTATGCAGGAGGAGAGTATATACAAAGACGAACCAACTACAGTGGGTGAAAGAGAAAAGGCAAGAGAAGGATGTGAACACAGGAGTAAAGGCAGTTGCGAAGGTAGAGAGAAAGGAAAAGAACAAGATACCTGGGAAGATGTAGAAAGGGCAGGAGTTACATAAGCGAGCTGAAGTATTATGCAGGAGGAGAGGAGGAAAGCAAAGACGAACCAACCACAGGGTGAAAGAGAAAAGGCAAGAGAATGACAGGAACACAGGAGTGAAGACAGTTGCGAAGGTAGAGAGAAAGGAAAAGAACAAGATACCCGGGGTGATGTAGAAAGGGCAGGAGTTACACATGCAGAGTTGAAGTATTATGCAGGAGGAGAGTATATACAAAGACGAACCAGCTACAAGGGTGAAAGAGAAAAGGCAAGAGAATGATGTGAACACAGGAGTGAAGACAGTTGCGAAGGTAGAGAGAAAGGAAAAGAACAAGATACCCGGGGTGATGTAGAAAGGGCAGGAGTTACATAAAGGAGAGTTGAAGTGGCTATGCAGGAGGAGAGCAGGCGTACAAACAGACGAACCAGCTACAAGGGTGAAAGAGAAAAGGCAAGAGAATGATGTGAACACAGGGAGGAAGACAGTTGCGGAAGGTAGAGAGAAAGGAAAAGAACAAGATACCCGGGGTGATGTAGAAAGGGCAGGAGTTACATAAGAGAGTTGAAGTATTATGCAGGAGGAGAGTATATATTAAAGACGAACCAGCTACAGTGGGTGAAAGAGAAAAGGCAAGAGAATGATGTGAACACAGGAGTGAAGACAGTTGCGAAGGTAGAGAAAAGGTTGAAAAGAACAAGATACCCGGGGTGATGTAGAAAAGAGTTACATAAGAGAGTTGAAGATATGGAGGAAGAGCAGGCATAAAGATGAACCAGCTACAGTGGGTGAAAGAGAAAAGGCAAGAGAATGATGTGAACACAGGAGTGAAGACAGTTGTGAAGGTAGAGAGAAAGGAAAAGAACAAGATACCCAAGATGTAGAAAGGGTGAAAGAGTTATGAGAAGAGAGTTGAAGTATTATGCAGGAGGAGAGTATATACAAAGACGAACCAACTAAGGCGGGGTGAAAGAGAAAGCAAGAGAATGATGTGAACACAGGAGTGAAGACAGTTGCGAAGGTAGAGAGAAAGGAAAGAACAAGATACCCGGGGTGATGTAGAAAGGGCGGGAGTTACATAAGAGAGTTGAAGTATTATGCAGGAGGAGAGTATATACAAAGACGAACCAACTACAGTGGGTGAAAGAGAAAAGGCAAGAGAATGATGTGAACACAGGAGGAAGCAAGTTGCGAAGGTAGAGAGAAAGGAAAAGAACAAGATACCCGGGGTGATGTAGAAAGGGCGGGAGTTACATAAGAGAGTTGAAGTATTATGCAGGAGGAGGAAAGAGGCAAAGACGAACCAACTACAGTGGGTGAAAGAGAAAAGGCAAGAGAATGATGTGAACACAGGAGTGAAGGCAGTTGCGAAGGTAGAGAGAAAGGAAAAGAACAAGATACCCGGGGTGATGTAGAAAGGGTGGGAGTTACATAAGAGAGTTGAAGTATTATGCAGGAGGAGAGTATATACAAAGACGAACCAACTACAGTGGGTGAAAGAGAAAAGGCAAGAGAATGATGTGAACACAGGAGTGAAGGCAGTTGCGAAGGTAGAGAGAAAGGAAAAGAAATAAGATACCCGGGGTGATGTAGAAAGGGCGGGAGTTACATAAGGAGAGTTGAAGTATTATGCAGGAGGAGAGTATATACAAAGACGAACCAGCTACAGTGGGTGAAAGAGAAAAAAAGAGAATTACGTGAACACAGGAGTGAAGACAGTTGCGGAAGTAGAGAGAGAAAGGAAAAGAACAAGATACCCGGGGTGATGTAGAAAGGGCAGGAGTTACATAAGTGAGTTGAAGTATTATGGAGAAGAGTATATACAAAGACGAACCAACTACAGTGGGTGAAAAGAGAAAAGGCAAGAGAATGATGTGAACACAGTGAGGCGAAGGCAGTTGCGAAGGTAGAGAGAAAGGAAAAGAACAAGATACCCGCGATGTAGAAAGGGCAGGAGTTACATAAGTGAGTTGAAGTATTATGCAGGAGGAGAGTATATACAAAGCATTTGAACCAGCTACAGTGGGTGAAAGAGAAAAGGCAAGAGAATGATGTGAACGCCGGAGTGAAGACAGTTGCGAAGGTAGAGAGAAAGGAAAAGAACAAGATACCTGGGGTGATGTAGAAAGGGCAGGAGTTACATAAGAGTTGAAGTACAGGTAAGGAGGAGGCATATACAAAGACGAACCAGCTACAGTGGGTGAAAGAGAAAAGGCAAGAGAATGATGTGAACAATAGGAGTGAAGGCAGTTGCGAAGGTAGAGAGAAAGGAAAAGAACAAGATACCCGGGGTGATGTAGAAAGGGCGGGAGTTACATAAGAGAGTTGAAGTATTATGCAGGAGGAGAGTATATACAAAAAGACGAACCAACTACAGTGGGTGAAAGAGAAAAGGCAAGAGAATGATGTGAACACAGGAGTGAAGACAGTTGCGAAGGTAGAGAGAAAGAAAGAACAAGATACCCAAGGATGTAGAAAGGGTGCAGGAGTTACATAAGAGAGTTGAAGTATTATGCAGAGGAGAGTATATACAAAGACGAACCAACTACAGTGGGTGAAAGAGAAAAGGCAAGAGAATGATGTGAACACAGGAGTGAAGACAGTTGCGAAGGTAGAGAGAAAGGAAAAGAACAAGATACCCGGGTGATGTAGAAAGGGCGGGAGTTACATAAGAGAGTTAAAGAAGGGTGCAGGAGGAGAGTATATACAAAGACGAACCAACTACAGTGGGTGAAAGAGAAAAGGCAAGAGAATGATGTGAACACAGGAGTGAAGACAGTTGTGAAGGTAGAGAGAAAGGAAAAAGAACAAGATACCCGGGGTGATGTAGAAAGGGCGTGGGAGTTACATAAGAGAGTTGAAGTATTATGCAGGAGGAGAGTATATACAAAGACGAACCAACCACAGTGGGTGAAAGAGAAAGGCAAGAGAATGATGTGAACACAGGAGTGAAGACAGTTGCGAAGGTAGAGAAAGGAAAAGAACAAGATACCAAGATGTAGAAAGGGCAGAGTTACATAAGAGAGTTGGAAGTATTATGCAGGAGGAGAGTATATACAAAGACGAACCAACTACAGTGGGTGAAAGAGAAAAGGCAAGAGAATGATGTGAACACAGGAGTGAAGACAGTTGCGAAGGTAGAGAGAAAGGAAAAGAACAAGATACCTGGGTAGATGTAGAAAGGGCGGAGCTAAGACAAGAGATGAAGTATTATGCAGGAGGAGAGTATATACAAAGACGAACCAACTGGTGGGTGAAAGAGAAAAGGCAAGAGAATGATGTGAACACAGGAAAGAAGGGGCAGTTGCGAAGGTAGAGAGAAAGGAAAAAGAACAAGACACCGGTGATGTAGAAAGGTGTGAGTTACATAAGAGTCGGAAATAATATGCAGGAGGAGTATACATAAAAAGACGAACCAGCTACAGTGGGTGAAAAGAGAAAAGGCAAGAGAATGATGTGAACAGGAGTGAAGACAGTTGCGAAGGTAGAGAGAAAGGAAAGAACAAGATACCCGGGGTGATGTAGAAAGGGCGGGAGTTACATAAGAGAGTTGAAGTATTATGCAGGAGGAGAGCATATACAAAGACGAACCAGCTACAGTGGGTGAAAGAGAAAAGGCAAGAGAATGATGTGAACACAGGAGGAAGACAGCGAAGGTAGAGAGAAAGGAAAAGAACAAGATACCCGGGGTGATGTAGAAAGGGCAGGAGTTACATAAAAGAGAGTTGAAGTATTATGCAGGAGGAGATAGTATATACAAAGACGAACCAACTACAGTGGGTGAAAGAGAAAAGGCAAGAGAATGATGTGAACACAGGAGTGAAGACAGTTGCGAAGGTAGAGAGAAAGGAAAAGAACAAGATACCCGGGGTGATGTAGCAAGGAGTTATATAAGAGAGTTGAAGTATTATGCAGGAGGAGAGTATATACAAAGACGAACCAACTACAGTGGGTGGAAAGAAAAGGTGCACAGAATGATGTGAACACAGGAGTGAAGACAGTTGCGAAGGTAGAGAGAAAGGAAAAGAACAAGATACCCGGGGTGATGTAGAAAGGGCAGGAGTTACATAAGAGAGTTGAAGTATTATGCAGGAGGAGAGTATATACAAAGACGAACCAGCTACAGTGGGTGAAAGAGAAAAGGCAAGAGAATGATGTGAACACAGGAGGAAGACAGTTGCGAAGGTAGAGAGAAAGGAAAAGAACAAGATACCCGGGGTGATGTAGAAAGGCGGGAGTTACATAAGAGAGTTGAAGTATTATGCAGGAGGAGAGTATAAGAAGCAAAGACGAACCAACTACAGTGGGTGAAAGAGAAAAGTAGAATGAGATGAACACAGGAGTGACAGTTGCGAAGGTAGAGAGAAAGGAAAAGAACAAGATACCTGGTGATGTAGAAAGGGCGGGAGTTACATAAGAGAGTTGAAGTATTATGCAGGAGGAGAGTATATACAAAGACGAACCAACTACAGTGTGGGTGAAAGAGAAAAGGCAAGAGAATGATGTGAACACAGGAGAAGCACAGTTGCGAAGGTAGAGAAAGGAAAAGAACAAGATACCCGGGGTGATGTAGAAAGGGCGGGAGTTACATAAGAGAGTTGAAGTATTATGCAGGAGGAGAGTATATACAAAGACGAACCAACTACAGTGGGTGAAAGAGAAAAGGCAAGAGAATGATGTGAACACAGGAGTGAAGACAGTTGCGAAGGCAGAGAGAAAGGAAAAGAACAAGATACCTGGGCATGGAGAGTTATGGAGTTACACAAGAGAGTTAAGTATTATGCAGGAGGAGAGAGAGAGAAAGAGTGAATCAACCACAGTGGGTGAAAGAGAAAAGGCAAGAGAATGATGAACACAGGAGTGAAGACAGTTGCGAAGGTAGAGAGAAAGGAAAAGAACAAGATACCCGGGGTGATGAAAGGGCGGGGAGCTACATAAGAGAGTTGAAGTATTATGCAGGAGGAGAGTATACAAAGACGAACCAACTACAGTGGGTGAAAGAGAAAAGGCAAGAGAATGATGTGAACACAGGAGTGAAGACAGTTGCGAAGGTAGAGAGAAAGGAAAAGAACAAGATACCCGGGTGATGTAGAAAGGGCGGAGTTACATAAGAGAGTTAGCATTATGCAGGAGGAGAGTAAATACAAAGACGAACCAATTACAGTGGGTGAAAGAGAAAAGGCAAGAGAAGGATGTGAACACAGGAGTGAAGACAGTTGCGAAGGTAGAGAGAAAGGAAAAGAACAAGATACCCGGGGTGATGTAGAAAGGGCTGGAGTTACATAAGAGAGTTGAAGTATTATGCAGAGGAGAGTATATACAAAGACGAACCAATCTGCAGTGGGTGAAAGAGAAAAGGCAAGAGAATGATGTGAACACAGGAGTGAAGACAGTTGCGAAGGTAGAGAGAAAGGAAAAGAACAAGATACCCGGTGATGTAGAAAGGGCGGGAGTTACATAAGAGAGTTGAAGTATTATGCAGGAGGAGAGTATATACAAAGACGAACCAACTACAGTGGGTGAAAGAGAAAAGGCAAGAGAATGATGTGAACACAGGAGTGAAGACAGTTGCGAAGGTAGAGAGAAAGGAAAAGAACAAGATACCTGGGGTGATGTAGAAAGGGCGGGAGTTACATAAGAGAGTTGAAGTATTATGCAGGAGGAGAGTATATACAAAGACGAACCAACTACATAGTGGGTGAAAGAGAAAGGCAAGAGAATGATGTGAACACAGGAGTGAAGGCAGTTGCGAAGGTAGAGAGAAAGGAAAAGAACAAGATACCTGGGGTGATGTAGAAAGGGCGGGAGTTACATAAGAGAGTTGAAGTATTATGCAGGAGGAGAGTATATACAAAGACGAACCAACTACAGTGGGTGAAAGAGAAAAGGCAAGAGAATGATGTGAACACAGGAGTGAAGACAGTTGCGAAGGTAGAGAGAAAAGGAAAAGAACAAGATACTCCGGGTGATGTAGAAAGGGCGGGAGTTACATAAGAGAGTTGAAGTATTATGCAGGAGGGAGAGTATATACAAAGACGAACCAACTAAGGTGGGTGAAAGAGAAAAGGCAAGAGAATGATGTGAACACAGGGAGTGAAGACAGTTGCGAAGGTAGAGAGAAAGGAAAAGAACAAGATACCCGGGGTGATGTAGAAAGGGCGGGAGTTACATAAGAGAGTTGAAGTATTATGCAGGAGGAGAGTATATACAAAGACGAACTAACTACAGTGGTAGAAAGAGAAAAGGCAAGAGAATGATGTGAACACAGGAGTGAAGACAGTTGCGAAGGTAGAGAGAAAGGAAAAGAACAAGATACCCGGGGTGATGTAGAAAGGGCAGGAGTTACATAAGTGAGTTGAAGTATTATGCAGGAGGAGAGTATATACAAAGACGAACCAACTACAGTGGGTGAAAGAGAAAAGGCAAGAGAATGATGTGAACACAGGAGTGAAGACAGTTGCGAAGGTAGAGAGAAAGGAAAAGAACAAGATACCCGGGTGATGTAGAAAGGGCGGGAGTTACATAAGAGAGTTGAAGTATTATGCAGGAGGAGAGTATATACAAAGACGAACCAACTACAGTGGGTGAAAGAGAAAAGGCAAGAATGATGTGAACACAGGAGTGAAGGCAGTTGCGAAGGTAGAGAGAAAGGAAAAGAACAAGATACCCGGGGTGATGTAGAAAGGGCGGGAGTTACATAAGAGAGTTGAAGTATTATGCAGGAGGAGAGTAAATACAAAGACGAACCAGCTACAGTGGGTGAAAGAGAAAAGGCAAGAGAATGATGTGAACACAGGAGTGAAGGCAGTTGCGAAGGTAGAGAGAAAGGAAAAGAACAAGATACCCGGGGTGATGTAGAAAGGGCGGGAGTTACATAAGAGAGTTGAAGTATTATGCAGGAGAGTAAATACAAAGACGAACCAGCTACAGTGGGTGAAAGAGAAAAGGCAAGAGAATGATGTGAACACAGGAGTGAAGACAGTTGCGAAGGTAGAGAGAAAGGAAAAGAACAAGATACCCGGGGTGATGTAGAAAGGGCAGGAGTTACATAAGTGAGTTGAAGTATTATGCAGGAGGAGAGTATATACAAAGACGAACCAACTACAGTGGGTGAAAGAGAAAAGGCAAGATGGATGTGAACACAGGAGTGAAGGCAGTTGCGAAGGTAGAGAGAAAGGAAAAGAACAAGATACCCGGGGTGATGTAGAAAGGGCAGGAGTTACATAAGTGAGTTGAAGTATTATGCAGGAGGAGAGACATAAAGACGAACCAACTACAGTGGATGAAAGAGAAAAGGCAAGAGATGGATGTGAACACAGGAGTGAAGGCAGTTGCGAAGGTAGAGAGAAAGGAAAAGAACAAGATACCCGGGGTGATGTAGAAAGGGCGGGAGTTACATAAGTGAGTTGAAGTATTATGCAGGAGGAGAGTATATACAAAGACGAAAACCCAACTACAGTGGGTGAAAGAGAAAAGGCAAGAGAATGATGAACACAGGGAGGAAGACAGTTGCGAAGGTAGAGAAAGGAAAGAACAAGATACCCGGGGTGATGTAGAAAGGGCGGGAGTTACATAAGAGAGTTGAAGTATTATGAGGAGAGTATATATAAAGACGAACCAGCTACAGGTGAAAGAGAAAAGGCAAGAGAATGATGTGAACACACAGGAGTGAAGACAGTTGCGAAGGTAGAGAGAAAGGAAAGAAACAAGATACCCGGGGTGATGTAGAAAGGGCAGGAGTTACATAAGAGAGTTGAAGTATTATGCAGGAGGAGAGTAATACAAAGACGAACCAACTACAGTGGTGAAAGAGAAAAGGCAAGAGAATGATGTGAACACAGGAGTGGGGAAGACAGTTGCGAAGGTAGAGAGAAAGGAAAAGAACAAGATACCCGGGGTGATGTAGAAAGGGCGGGAGTTACATAAGTGAGTTGAAGTATTATGCAGAGGAGAGTATATACAAAGACGAACCAACTACAGTGGGTGAAAGAGAAAAGGCAAGAGAATGATGTGAACACAGGAGTGAAGACAGTTGCGAAGGTAGAGAGAAAGGAAAAGAACAAGATACCCGGGGTGATGTAGAAAGGGCCATGGGAGTTACATAAGAGAGTTGGAAGTATTATGCAGGAGGAGAGTAAAGTACAAAGACGAACCAGCTACAGGTGAAAGAGAAAAGGTAAGAGAATGATGTGAACACAGGAGTGAAGACAGTTGCGAAGGTAGAGAGAAAGGAAAAGAACAAGATGGGGTGATGTAGAAAGGGCAGGAGTTACATAAGAGAGTTGAAGTATTATGCAGGAGGAGATTCAATACAAAGACGAACCAGCTACAGTGGGTGAAAGAGAAAAGGCACAAGAGAATGATGTGAACACAGGAGTGAAGACAGTTGCGAAGGAGAGAGAAAGGAAAAGAAACAAGATACCCGGGGTGATGTAGAAAGGGCGGGAGTTACATAAGAGAGTTGAAGTATTATGCAGGAGGAGAGTATATATGTAAAGACGAACCAACTACAGTGGGGTGAAAGAGAAAAGGCAAGAGAATGATGTGAACACAGGAGTGAAGACAGTTGCGAAGGTAGAGAGAAAGGAAAGAACAAGATACCCGGGGTGATGTAGAAAGGGCGGGAGTTACATAAGAGAGTTGAAGTATTATGCAGGAGGAGATTCAATACAAAGACGAACCAGCTACAGTGGGTGAAAGAGAAAAGGCAAGAGAATGATGTGAACACAGGAGTGAAGACAGTTGCGAAGGTAGAGAGAAAGGAAAAGAACAAGATACCCGGGGTGATGTAGAAAGGGCAGGAGTTACATAAGTGAGTTGAAGTATTATGCAGGAGGAGAGTATATACAAAGACGAACCAACCACAGTGGGTGAAAGAGAAAAGGCAAGAGAATGATGTGAACACAGGAGTGAAGACAGTTGCGAAGGTAGAGAGAAAGGAAAAGAACAAGATACCCGGGGTGATGTAGAAAGGGCGGGAGTTACATAAGAGAGTTGGTAGAAGTATTATGCAGGAGGAGAGTACATACAAAGACGAACCAACTACAGTGGGTGAAAGAGAAAAAGGCAAGAGAATGATGTGAACACAGGAGTGAAGACAGTTGCGAAGGTAGAGAGAAAGGAAAAGAACAAGATACCTGGGTGATGTAGAAAGGGCGGGAGTTACATAAGAGAGCTGAAGAACAGTGCAGGAGGAGAGCATATACAAAGACGAACCAGCTACAGTG
The DNA here is from genome assembly GCA_037127315.1 of Ascarosepion bandense. Classification (NCBI taxonomy): domain Eukaryota; kingdom Metazoa; phylum Mollusca; class Cephalopoda; order Sepiida; family Sepiidae; genus Ascarosepion; species Ascarosepion bandense. The sequence continues at coordinate 1,527 of JBBBDQ010028266.1, read as the reverse complement.
GGTGAAAGAGAAAAGGCAAGAGAATGATGTGAACACAGGAGTGAAGACAGTTGGAAGTGAAGGTAGAGAGAAAGGAAAAGAACAAGATACCCGGGGTGATGTAGAAAGGGCGGGAGTTACATAAGAGAGTTGAAGTATTATGCAGGAGGAGAGTATATACAAAGACGAACCAGCTACAGTGGGTGAAAGAGAAAAGGCAAGAGAATGATGTGAACACAGGAGTGAAGACAGTTGCGAAGGTAGAGAGAAAGGAAAAGAACAAGATACCTGGGGTGATGTAGAAAGGGCGGGAGTTACATAAGAGAGTTGAAGTATTATGCAGGAGGAGAGTATATACAAAGACGAACCAGCTACAGTGGGTGAAAGAGAAAAGGCAAGAGAATGATGAACACAGGAGTGAAGACAGTTGCATGTAGAGAGAAAGGAAAAGAACAAGATACCCGGGGTGATGTAGAAAGGGCGGAGTTACATAAGAGAGTTGAAGTATTATGCAGGAGGAGAGTATATACAAAGACGAACCAACTACAGGGGAAAGAGAAAAAGGCAAGAGAATGATGTGAACACAGTGGAGCAAGACAGTTGCGAAGGTAGAGAGAAAGGAAAAGAACAAGATACCCGGGGTGATGTAGAAAGGGTAAGTTACATAAGAGAGTTGAAGTATTATGCAGGAGGAGAGTATATACAAAGACGAACCAACTACAGTGGGTGAAAGAGAAAAAGGCAAGAGAATGATGTGTGAACATGGTGGAGTGAAGACAGTTGCGAAGGTAGAGAGAAAGGAAAAGAACAAGATACCCGGGGTGATGTAGAAAGGGCGGGAGTTACATAAGAGAGTTGAAGTATTATGCAGGAGGAGAGTATATACAAAGACGAACCAGCTACAGTGGGTGAAAGAGAAAAGGCAAGGTAGGATGTGAACACAGAGTGAAGACAGTTGCGAAGGTAGAGAAAATAAAGAACAAGATACCCGGGGCATGGAGAAAGGGCGGGAGCGTTATTGGCAGAGTTGAAGTATTATGCAGGATAGAGTACACAAAGACGAACCAGCTACAGGTGAAAGAGAAAAGGCAAGAGAATGATGTGAACAGGAGTGAAGACAGTTGAAAAAGGTAGAGAGAAAGGAAAAAGAACAAGATACCCGGGTGATGTAGAAAGGGCGGGAGTTACATAAGTGAGTTGAAGTATTATGCAGGAGGAGAGTATATACAAAGACGAACCAGCTACAGGGTGAAAGAGAAAAGGCAAAGAGAATGATGTGAACACAGGAGTGAAGACAGTTGCGAAGGTAGAGAGAAAGGAAAAGAACAAGATACCTGGGTGATGTAGAAAGGGCAGGAGTTACATAAGTGAGTTGAAGTATTATGCAGGAGGAGAGTATATACAAAGACGAACCAGCTACAGGGGGTTAAAGAGAAAAGGCAAGAGAAGGATGTGAACACAGGAGTGAAGACAGTTGCGAAGGTAGAGAGAAAGGAAAAGAACAAGATACCCGGGGTGATGTAGAAAGGGCAGGAGTTACATAAGTGA
>JBBBDQ010028265.1:0-11561 GCA_037127315.1 Ascarosepion bandense | reverse complement strand
ATACAACAAAGATGAAATTATAGTAATTGGCAAACTAGTGTGTACCTGATACAACAAAGATGGGTTATAGTAATTAGCTTAAAACTAATTATTGGCCCACTGATACAACAAAGATGGGGTTATAGTAATTAGCTTAAAACTATTGTGTACCTGATACAACAAAGATAGGGGTATAGTAATTAGCTTAAAACTAGTGTGTACCTGATACAACAAAGATGGGGTTATAGTAATTAGCTTAAAACTAGTGTGTACCTGATACAACAAAGATGGGGTTATAGTAATTAGCTTAAAACTAGTGTGTACCTGATACAACAAAGATGGGGTTATAGTAATTAGCTTAAAACTAGTGTGTACCTGATACAATAAAGATGGGGGTTATAGTAATTAACCCAAAACTAGTGTGTACCTGATACAATAAAGATGGGGTTATAGTAATTAGCTTAAAACTAGTGTGTACCTGATATAACAAAGATGGGGTTATAGTAATTAGCTTAAAACTAGTGTGTACCTGATACAACAAAGATGGGGTTATAGTAATTAGCTTAAAACTATTGTGTACCTGATACAACAAAGATGGGGTTATAGTAATTAGCTTAAAACTAGTGTGTACCTGATACAACAAAGATGGGGTTATAGTAATTAGCTTAAAACCAAGAATAATACCTGATACAACAAAGATGGGGTATAGTAATTAGCTTAAAACTATTGTGTGCCTGATACAACAAAGATGGGGGTATAGTAATTAGCCAAAAAACTAGTGTGTACCTGATACAACAAAGATAGAGTTATAGTAATTAGCTTAAAACTAGTGTGTACCTGATACAACAAAGATGGGGTTATAGTAATTAGCTTAAAACTAGTGTGTACCTGATACAACAAAGATGGGGTTATAGTAATTAGCTTAAAAACTATTGTGTACCTGATACAACAAAGATGGGGTTATAGTAATTAGCTTAAAAACTAGTGTGTACCTGATACAACAAAGATGGTTATAGTAATTAGCTTAAAACTAGTGTGTACCTGATACAACAAAGATGGGGTTATAGTAATTAGCTTAAAACTAGTGTACCTGATACAACAAAGATGGGGTTATAGTAATTAGCTTAAAACTAGTGTGTACCTGATACAACAAAGATGGGGTTATAGTAATTAGCTTAAAACTAGTGTGTACCTGATACAACAAAGATGGGGTTATAGTAATTAGCTTAAAACTAGTGTGTACCTGATACAACAAAGATGGGGTTATGGTAATTAGCTTAAAACTAGTGTGTACCTGATACAACAAAGATGGGGTTATAGTAATTAGCTTAAAACTAGTGTAGCCTGATACAACAAAGATGGGGTTATAGTAATTAGCTTAAAACTATTGTGTACCTGATACAACAAAGATGGGGTTATAGTAATTAGCTTAAAACTAGTGTGTACCTGATACAACAAAGATGGGGTTATAGTAATTAGCTTAAAACTAGTGTACCTGATACAACAAAGATGGGAGTATAGTAATTAGCTTAAAACTATTGTGTGCCTGATACAATAAAGATAGGTATAGTAATTAGCTTAAAACTAGTGTGTACCTGATACAACAAAGATGGGGTTATAGTAATTAGCTTAAAACTAGTGTGTACCTGATACAACAAAGATGGGTTATAGTAATTAGCTTAAAACTAGTGTGTACCTGATACAACAAAGATGGGGTTATAGTAATTAGCTTAAAACTATTGTGTACTGATACAACAAAGATAGGGTTATATTAATTAACTTAAAACTAGTGTGTACCTGATACAACAAAGATGGGGTTATAGTAATTAGCTTAAAACTATTGTGTACCTGATACAACAAAGATGGGGTTATAGTAATTAGCTTAAAACTAGTGTGTACTTGATACAACAAAGATGGGGTTATAGTAATTAGCTTAAAACTGTTATTATTTGCCTGGTAACAAAGATGGGGGTATAGTAATTAGCTTAAAACTATTGTGTGCCTGATACAACAAAGATGGGAGTATAGTAATTAGCTTAAAACTAGTGTGTACTGATACAACAAAGATGGGGTTATAGTAATTAACTTAAAACAGGTGTGTACCTGATACAACAAAGATGGGGTTATAGTAATTAGCTTAAAACTAGTGTGTACCTGATACAACAAAGATGGGGTTATAGTAATTGGCTTAAAACTAGTGTGTACCTGATACAACAAAGATGGGGTTATAGTAATTAGCTTAAAACTATTGTGTACCTGATACAACAAAGATGGGGTTATAAAGTAATTAGCTTAAAACTAGTGTGTACCTGATACAACAAAGATGGGGTTATAGTAATTAGCTTAAAACTAGTGTACCTGATACAACAAAGATGGGGTTATAGTAGTGGCTTAAAACTAGTGTGTACCTGATACAACAAAGATGGGGTTATAGTAATTAGCTTAAAACTAGTGTGTACCTGATACAACAAAGATGAGGTTATAGTAATTAGCTTAAAACTAGTGTGTACCTAGTACAACAAAGATGGGGTTATAGTAATTAGCTTAAAACTAGTGTGTTACCTGATACAACAAAGATGGGGTTATAATCATTAGCTAAAACTAGTGTGTACCTGATACAACAAAGATAGGGTTATAGTAATGAGCTTAAAACTATTGTGTACCTGATACAACAAAGATGGGGTATAGTAATTAGCTTAAAACTAGTGTACCTGATACAACAAAGATGGGAGTATAGTAATTAGCTTAAAACTAGTGTGTACCTGATACAACAAAGGTGGGGGTATAGTAGTGGCAAACTATTGTGTACCTGATACAACAAAGATGGGAGTATAGTAATTAGCTTAAAACTAGTGTGTACCTGATACAACAAAGATGGGGTTATAGTAATTAGCTTAAAACTAGTGTGTACCTGATACAACAAAGATGGGGGTATAGTAATTAGCTTAAAACTATTGTGTACCTGATACAACAAAGATGGGGGTATAGTAATTAGCTTAAAACTAGTGTGTACCTGATACAACAAAGATAGGGTTATAGTAATTAGCTTAAAACTAGTGTGTACCTGATACAACAAAGATGGGGTTATAGTAATTAGCTTAAAACTAGTGTGTACCTGATACAACAAAGATGGGGGTATAGTAATTAGCTTAAAACTATTGTGTGCCTGATACAACAAAAGAAGATGGGGGTATAGTAATTAGCAAAAAAACTAGTGTGTACCTGATACAACAAAGTGGGGTTATAGTAATTAGCTTAAAACTAGTGTGTACCTGATACAACAAAGATGGGGTTATAGTAATTAGCTTAAAACTATTGTGTACCTGATACAACAAAGATGGGGGTATAGTAGTAGCTTAAAACTAGTGTGTACCTGATACAAACAAAGATGGGGTTATAGTAATTAGCTTAAAACTAGTGTGTACCTGATACAACAAAGATGGGGTTATAGTAATTAGCTTAAAACTAGTGTGTACCTGATACAACAAAGATGGGGTTATAGTAATTAGCTTAAAACTAGTGTGTACCTGATACAACAAAGATGGGGTTATAGTAATTAGCTTAAAACTAGTGTGTACCTGATACAACAAAGATAGGGTTATAGTAATTAGCTTAAAACTAGTGTGTACCTGATACAACAAGTGGGGTTATAGTAATTAGCTTAAAACTATTGTGTACCAGATACAACAAAGATGGGGGTATAGTAATTAGCTTAAAACTAGTGTGTACCTGATACAACAAAGATGAGGTATAGTAATTAGCTTAAAACTATTGTGTGCCTGATACAACAAAGATGGGGTTATAGTAATTAGCTTAAAACTAGTGTGTACCTGATACAACAAAGATGGGGGTATAGTAATTAGCTTAAAACTAGTGTGTACCTGATACAACAGATAGGGTTATAGTAATTTAGCTTAAAACTAGTGTGTACCTGATACAACAAAGATGGGGTTATAGTAATTAACCAAAACTAGTGTGCTGATACAACAAAGATGGTTATAGTAATTAGCTTAAAACTATTGTGTACCAGATACAACAAAGATGGGGGTATATTAATTAGCTTAAAACTAGTGTGTACCTGATACAACAAAGATAGGTATAGTAATTAGCTTAAAACTATTGTGTACCTAGTACAACAAAAGATGAAGTTTATAGTAATTAGCTTAAAACTATTGTGTACCTGATACAACAAAGATGGGGTATAGTAATTAGCTTAAAACTAGTGTGTACCTGATACAACAAAGATGGGGGTATAGTAATTAGCTTAAAACTATTATTATTGCTGATACAACAAAGATGGGGGTATAATGATGCTTAAAACTATTGTGTACCTGATACAACAAAGATGGGGTTGTGTTAGCTTAAAACTATTGTGTACCTGATACAACAAAGATGGGGTATAGTAATTAGCTTAAAACTATTGTGTACCTGATACAACAAAGATGGGGTTATAGTAATTAGCTTAAAACTATTGTGTACCTGATACAACAAAGATGGGGTTATAGTAATTAGCTTAACACTAGTGTGTACCTGATACACAACAAAGATGGGGTTATAGTAATTAGCTTAAAACTATTACAATGTACTGATACAACAAAGATGAAGTTATAGTAGTGCTTAAACTATTGTGTGCCTGATACAACAAAGATGGGAGTATAGTAATTAGCTTAAAACTATTGTGTACCTGATACAACAAAGATGGGGTTATAGTAGTAAGCAAAATTATTGTGTACCTGATACAACAAAGATGGGGTTATAGTAATTAGCTTAAAACGTTATTCATACCTGATACAACAAAGATAGGGTTATAGTAATTAGCTTAAAACTATTGTGTACCTGATACAACAAAGATGGGGTTATAGTAATTAGCTTAAAACTAGTGTGTACCTGATACAACAAAGATAGGGTTATAGTAATTGGCAAACTAGTGTGTACAGTACAACAGATAGGGTTATAGTAATTGGCAAACTATTGTGTACCTGATACAACAAAGATGGGGTTATAGTAATTAGCTTAAAACTAGTATTACTGATACAACAAAAGGCAGAGTTATAGTAAGTGAAAACCAAAAAACAGTGTGTACCTGATACAACAAAGATGGGGTTATAGTAATTAGCCAAAACTAGTGTGTACTGATACATAATAAAGATGGGGGTATAGTAATTAGCTTAAAACTAGTGTGTACCTGATACAACACAAAGATGGGGTTATAGTAATTAGCTTAAAACTAGTGTGTACCTGATACAACAAAGATGGGGTTATAGTAATTAGCTTAAAACTATTGTGTACCTGATACAACAAAGTCAGGGTTATAGTAATTAGCTTAAAAAAACTAGTGTGTGATACAACAAAGATGGGGTTATAGTAATTAACCAAAACTAGTGTGTACCTGATACAACAAAGATGGGGTTATAGTAATTAGCTTAAAACTAGTGTGTTGCCACTGTTGTAAAGATGGGGGTATAGTAATTAACCCAAAACTATTAATGTACCTGATACAACAAAGATAGGGTTATAGTAATTAGCTTAATAGTGTGTACCTGATACAACAAAATCCAGGGTTATAGTAATTAACCAAAACTGTTGGCACTGTTCACAACAAAGATGGGGTTATAGTAATTAGCTTAAAACTAGTCTGTACCTGATACAACAAAGATGGGGTTATAGTAATTAGCTTAAAACTAGTGTGTACCTGATACAACAAAGATGAGGTTATAGTAATTGGCAAAACTAGTGTGTACCTGATACAACAAAGATGGGGGTATAGTAATTAGCTTAAAACTAGTGTACCTGATACAACAAAGATGGGGTTATAGTAATTAGCTTAAAACTAGTGTGTACCTGATACAACAAAGTAAATTTATGATAATTAGCTTAAAACTATTGTGTACCTGATACAACAAAGATAGGTTATAATGCAGGTAGCTTAAAACTAGTATGTACCTGATACAACAATAAGATGGGGTTATAGTAATTAGCTTAAAACTAGTGTGTACCTGATACAACAAAGATGGGGTTATAGTAATTAGCTTAAAACTATTGTGTACCTGATACAACAAAAGATGGGGGTATAGTAATTAGCTTAAAACTGTTGTGTACCTGATACAACAGATGGGGTTATAGTAATTAGCTTAAAACTATTGTGTACACCTGATACAACAAAGATGGGGTTATAGTAATTAGCTTAAAACTAGTGTGTACCTGATACAACAAAGATGGGGTTATAGTAATTAGCTTAAAACTAGTGTGTACAAATTACAACAAAGATGGGGTTATGGTAATTAGCTTAAAACTAGTGTGTACTGATACAACAAAGATGGGTTATAGTAATTAGCTTAAAACTGTTATTATTACTGATACAACAAAGATGGGGTTATAGTAGTGGCAAAACTAGTGTGTACCTGATACAACAAAGATGGGGTTATAGTAATTAGCTTAAAACTAGTGTGTACCTGATACAACAAAGATGGGGTTAGTAATTAGCTTAAAACTAGTGTGTACCTGATACAGCAAAGATGAGGGTATAGTAATTAGCTTAAAACTAGTGTGTACCTGATACAACAAGATGGGGTTATAGTAATTAGCTTAAAACTAATGTGTACCTGATACAACAAAGATGGGGTATAGTAATTAGCTTAAAACTAGTGTGTACCTGATACAACAAAGATGGGGAATTATATTAATTAGCTTAAAACTATTGTGTGTGATACAACAAAAGATGGGAGCATAAATAATTAGCTTAAAACTATTGTGTGCCTGATACAACCAAAGATGAGGTTATGGTAATTAGCTTAAAACAGATGTGTACCTGATACAACAAAGATGGGGTTATAGTAATTAGCTTAAAACTATTGTGTGCCTGATACAACAAGATGAGGTTATAGTAGTCAGCTTAAAACTAGTGTGTACCTGATACAACAAAGATACAGTTATAGTAATTAGCTTAAAACTAGTGTGTACCTGATACAACAAAGATGGGGTTATAGTAATTAACCCAAAACTATTATTGTACCTGATACAACAAAGATGGGGTTATAGTAATTAGCTTAAAACTAGTGTGTACCTGATACAACAAAGATGGGGTTATAGTAATTAGCTTAAAACTAGTGTGTACCTGATACAACAAAGATGGGGTTATAGTAATTAGCTTAAAACTAGTGTGTACCTGATACAACAAAGACAGGTATAGTAATTGGCAAAACTAGTGTGTACCTGATACAACAAAGATGGGGTTATAGTAATTAGCTTAAAACTAGTGTGTACCTGATACAACAAAGATGGGGTTATAGTAATTAGCTTAAAACTATTGTGTACCTGATACAACAAAGATGGGGTTATAGTAATTGTTAAAACTATTGTGTACCTGATACAACAGATAGAGGGGTTATAGTAATTAGCTTAAAACTAGTGTGTACCTGATACAACAAAGATGGGGTTATAGTAATTAGCTTAAAACTAGTGTATTTTTCCTGATACAACAAAGATGGGGGTATAGTAATTAGCTTAAAACTATTGTGTACCTGATACAACAAAGATGGGGTTATATTAATTAGCTTAAAACTAGTGTGTACCTGATACAACAAAGATGGGGTTATAGTAATTAGCTTAAAACTATTGTGTACCTGATACAACAAAGATGGGGTTATAGTAATTAGCTTAAAACTAGTGTGTACCTGATACAACAAAGATGGGGTTATAGTAATTAGCTTAAAACGTGTACCTGATACAACAAAGATGGGGTTATAGTAATTAGCTTAAAACTAGTGTGTACCTGATACAACAAAGATGGGGGTATAGTAATTAACCAAAACTAGTGTGTACCTGATACAACAAAGATGGGGTTATAGTAATTAGCTTAAAACTAGTGTGTACCTGATACAACAAAGATGAGGCTATAGTAATATGCTTAAAACTATTGTGTACCTGATACAACAAAGATGGGGTTATAGTAATTAGCTTAAAACTAGTGTGTACCTGATACAACAAAGATGGGGTTATAGTATTAGCTAAAACTAGTATTATTGCCTGATACAACAAAGATGGGGTTATAGTAATTAGCTTAAAACTATTGTGTACCTGATACAACAAAGATGGGGGTATAGTAATTAGCTTAAAACTATTGTGTACCTGATACAACAAAGATGGGGTTATAGTAATTGTTAAAAAACTATTGTGTACCTGTTCGTAAAGATGGGGTTATAGTAATTAGCTTAAAACTAGTGTGTACCTAAGTACAACAAGATGGGGTTATAGTAATTAGCTTAAAACTAGTGTGTACCTGATACAACAAAGATGGGGTTATAGTAATTAGCTTAAAACTAGGTGTGTACCTGATACAACAGATGAGGTTATAGTAATTAGCTTAAAACTATTGTGTACCTGATACAACAAAGATGGGGTTATAGTAATTAGCTTAAAACTAGTGTGTACCTGATACAACAAAGATGGGGTTATAGTAATTAGCTTAAAACTAGTGTGTACCTGATACAACAAAGATGGGGTTATAGTAATTAGCTTAAAACTAGTGTGTACCTGATACAACAAAGATGAGGGGTATAGTAATTAGCTTAAAACTAGTGTGTACCTGATACAACAAGGTGGTTCATAGTAGTGGCTTAAAACTAGTGTACCTGATACAACAAAGATGGGGGTATAGTAATTAGCTTAAAACTAGTGTACCTGATACAACAAAGATAGGGTATAGTAATTAGCTTAAAACTATTGTGTGCCTACAGTGTAAAAGATGAAATTATAGTAATTATTCAAAACTATTGTGTGCCTGATACAACAAAGATGAGGGTGTAATTAGCTTAAAACTATTGTGTGCCTGATACAACAAAGATGAGATACAGTAATTAGCTTAAAATAACCAATGCCTGATATACACAACAAAGGTAAGGACATAGTAATTAGCTTAGAAACTACAGTGTATTTTTACAATGCAACAAAGATGGGGGTATAGTAATTAGCTTAAAACTAGTGCTTTATTTGTGAAGTGGGGTTATAGTAATTAGCTTAAAACTAGTGTGCCTGATACAACAAAGATAGGTATAGTAATTAGCTTAAAACTACATGTGTACTGATGCAACAAAAGATGGGGAGTATAGTAATTAGCTTAAAACTATTGTGTGCCTGATACAACAAAGATAGAGGTTGTTATTAGTGGTAAAACGCTATTGTGTACCTGATACAACAAAGATGGGGGTATAGTAATTAGCTTAAAACTATTGTGTACCTGATACAGCAAAGATGGGGGTATAGTAATTAGCTTAAAACTATTGTGTGCCTGATACAACAAAGATAGAGAATATATTAATTAGCTTAAAACACATGTACCTGATACAACAAAGATGGGGTTATAGTAAATACAAACAAAACTAGTGTGTACCTGATACAACAAAGATGGGAGTATAGTAATTAGCTTAAAATAATACATTGTGCCTGATACAATAGAATGAGGTATAGTAATTAACAAAACTATTACTGTGCCTGATACAACAAAGATGAGGTTATAGTAATTAGCTTAAAACTAGTGTGTACCTGATACAACAAAGATGGGGGTATAGTAATTGACTTAAAACTGGTGTGTACACATTTAACAAAAGATAGAGGTATAGTAATTGGCAAAACTATTGTGTGCCTGATACAACAAAGATGGGGTTATAGTAATTAGCTTAGTGTGTGTGCCTGATACAACAAAGATGGGGTTATAGTAATTAGCTTAAAACTATTGTGTACCTGATACAACAAAGATGGGGTTATAGTAATTAGCTTAAAACTAGTGTGTACCTGATACAACAAAGATTGGGTTATAGTAATTAGCTTAAAACTAGTGTGTACCTGATACAACAAAGATGGGGGTATAGTAATTAGCTTAAAACTAGTGTGTACCTGATACAACAAAGATGGGGTTATAGTAATTAGCTTAAAACTATTGTGCATTGCCTGATACAACAAAGATGGGGTTATAGTAATTAGTATAAAACTATTGTGTGCCTGATACAACAAAGATATGAGTTATAGTAATTAGCTTAAAACTATTGTGTGCCTGATACAACAAAGATGGGGTTATAGTAATTAGCTTAAAACTAGTGTGTACCTGATACAACAAAGATGGGGTTATAGTAATTAGCTTAAAACTATTGTGTACCTGATACAACAAAGATGAGGTTATAGTAATTAGCTTAAAACTAGTGTGTACCTGATACAACAAAGATGGGTCTGTAATAATTAGCTTAAAACTAGTGTGTACCTGATACAACAAAGATGGGGGTATAGTAATTGACTTAAAACTATTGTGTGCCTGATACAACAAAGATGGGGTATCATCATTAGCTTAAAACTATTGCTTGCCTGATACAACAAAGATGGGGTATCAGTAATTAGCTTAAAACTATTGTGTGCCTGATACAACAAAGATGGGGTTATAGTAATTAGCTTAAAACTATTGTGCCTGATACAACAAAGATAGAGGTTATAATTAGCTTAAAACTAGTGTGTACCTGATACAACAAGATAGGATTATAGTAATTAGCTTAAAACTATTGTGTACCTGATACAACAAAGATGGGGTTATAGTAATTAGCTTAAAACTAGGTAGCACTATTCGTAAAGATGAAGAATAGTAATTAGCTTAAAACTATTGTGTGCCTGATACAACAAAGATGGGGGTACAGTAATTAGCTTAAAACTATTTTGTGCCTGATACAACAAAGATGGGGTATAGTAATTAGCTTAAAACTATTGTGTGCCTGATACAACAAAGATGAGGTTATAGTAATTAGCTTAAAACTATTGTGTGCCTGATACAACAAAGATGGGGTTATATTAATTAGCTTAAAACTAGTGTGTACCTGATACAACAAAAGATGGGGTTGCGTGATAGCTTAAAATGTGTGTACCTGATACAACAAAGATGGGGTTATAGTAATTAGCTTAAAACTTCAGTGTGTACTGTTGTAAAAGATGGGGTATAGTAATTAGCTTAAAACTATTGTGTGCCTGATACAACAAAGATGGGGGTATAGTAATTAGCTTAAAACTATTGTGCACCTGATACAACAAAAGATGGGTTATAGTAATTAGCTTAAAACTATTGTACCTGATACAACAAAGATGGGGTATAGTAATTAGCTTAAAACTATTGTGTACCTGATACAACAAAAAAAAAAAAAAAAAAAAAAAGATGGGGGTATAGTAATTAGCTTAAAACTATTGTGTGCCTGATACAACAAAGATGGGGGTATAGTAATTAGCTTAAAACTTCAACATGTGCCTGATACAACAAATTAGGTATAGTAATTGGCTTAAAACTAATTATTTGTGCCTGATACAACAAAGATGGGGGTATAGTAATTAGCTTAAAACTATTGTGTACCTGATACAACAAAGATGGGGGTATAGTAATTAGCTTAAAACTAGTGTGTACCTGATACAACAAAGATGGGAGTATAGTAATTAGCTTAAAACTATTGTGTACCTGATACAATAAAGATGGGGGTATAGTAATTAGCTTAAAACTAGTGTGTGCCTGATACAACAGATGAGGTACTGTAGTAATTAGCTTATACTAAATATCAGTT
>JBBBDQ010028260.1:0-12785 GCA_037127315.1 Ascarosepion bandense | reverse complement strand
TCAAAATGAAACTAATAAAGTAATTAAATAGAAGAAAAACAAAGATGAAACTAATAAAGTAATTAAATGGAAGAAAAACAAAGATGAACGTAATAAAATAATTAACTAAAATTAAAACAAAGATGAAACTAATAAAGTAATTAAATAGAAGAAAACAAAGATGAACGTAATAAAATAATTAAATAAAATTAAAACAAAGATGAAACTAATAAAGTAATTAAATAGAAGAAAAACAAAGATGAATCTAATAAAGTAATTAAATAGAAGAAAACAAAGATGAACGTAATAAAGTAATTAAATAGAAGAAAAAAGATAAACGTAATAAAGTAATTAAATAGAAGAAAAACAAAGATAAACGTAATAAAGTAATTAAATAGAATTAAAACAAAGATGAAACTAATAAAGTAATTAAATAGAAGAAAAACAAAGATGAACGTAATAAAATAATTAACTAAAATTAAAACAAAGATGAAACTAATAAAGTAATTAAATAGAAGAAAACAAAGATAAACGTAATAAAATAATTAAATAAAATTAAAACAAAGATGAAACTAATAAAGTAATTAAATAGAAGAAAACAAAGATGAAACTAATAAAGTAATTAAATAGAAGAAAAACAAAGATGAACGTAATAAAATAATTTATTAAATAAATTTAAAACAAAGATGAAACTAATAAAGTAATTAAATAGAAGAAAAAAACAAAAAGATGAAACTAATAAAGTAATTAAATAGAAGAAAACAAAGATGAACGTAATAAAGTAATTAAATAGAAGAAAAAACAAAGATGAACGTAATAAAGTAATTAAATAGAATTAAAACAAAGATGAAACTAATAAAGTAATTAAATAGAAGAAAAAACAAAGATGAACGTAATAAAGTAATTAAATAGAAGAAAAACAAAGATGAACGTAATAAAGTAATTAAATAGAAGAAAAACAAAGATAAACGTAATAAAGTAATTAAATAGAATTAAAACAAAGATGAAACTAATAAAGTAATTAAATAGAAGAAAAAACAAAGATGAACGTAATAAAGTAATTAAATAGAAGAAAAAACAAAGATGAACGTAATAAAGTAATTAAATAGAATTAAAACAAAGATGAAACTAATAAAGTAATTAAATAGAAGAAAAAACAAAGATGAACGTAATAAAGTAATTAAATAGAAGAAAAACAAAGATGAACGTAATAAAGTAATTAAATAGAAGAAAAACAAAGATGAACGTAATAAAGTAATTAAAAAGAATTAAAACAAAGATGAAACTAATAAAGTAATTAAATAGAAGAAAAACAAAGATGAACGTAATAAAGTAATTAAATAGAAGAAAAACAAAGATGAACGTAATAAAGTAATTAAATAGAATTAAAACAAAGATGAAACTAATAAAGTAACTAAATAGAAGAAAAACAAAGATGAACGTAATAAAGTAATTAAATAGAAGAAAAACAAAGATGAACGTAATAAAGAAATTAAATAGAAGAAAAACAAAGATGAACAAGGAAGAACAATGAAGAAAACAAAGATGAACGTAATAAAGTAATTAAATAGAATTAAAACAAAGATGAAACTAATAAAGTAATTAAATAGAAGAAAAACAAAGATGAACGTAATAAAGTAATTAAATAGAAGAAAAACAAAGATGAACGTAATAAAGTAATTAAATAGAATTAAAACAAAGATGAAACTAATAAAGTAATTAAATAGAAGAAAAACAAAGATGAACGTAATAAAGTAATTAAATAGAAGAAAAAACAAAGATGAACGTAATAAAGTAATTAAATACAAGAAAAACAAAAGATGAACGTAATAAAGTAATTAAATAGAATTAAAACAAAGATGAAACTAATAAAGTAATTAAATAGAAGAAAAACAAAGATGAACGTAATAAATTAATTAAATAGAAGAAAAACAAAGATAAACGTAATAAAGTAATTAAATAGAATTAAAACAAAAGATGAATCTAATAAAGTAATTAAATAGAAGAAAAAACAAAAGATGAACGTAATAAAGTAATTAAATAGAAGAAAAACAAAGATGAACGTAATAAAGTAATTAAATAGAAGAAAACAAAGATGAACGTAATAAAGTAATTAAATAGAAGAAAAACAAAGATGAACGTAATAAAGTAATTAAATAGAAGAAAACAAAGATAAACGTAATAAAGTAATTAAATAGAATTAAAACAAAGATGAAACTAATAAAGTAATTAAATAGAAGAAAAACAAAGTATGAACGTAATAAAATAACAACTAAAATTAAAACAAAGATGAAACTAATAAAGTAATTAAATAGAAGAAAACAAAGATGAACGTAATAAAATAATTAAATAAAATTAAATCAAAGATGAAACTAATAAAGTAATTAAATAGAAGAAAACAAAGATGAAACTAATAAAGTAATTAAATAGAAGAAAACAAGATGAACGTAATAAAATAATTAACTAAAATTAAAACAAAGATGAAACTAATAAAGTAATTAAATAGAAGAAAACAAAGACAGGTAATAAAATAATTAAATAAACAAAACAAAGATGAAACTAATAAAGTAATTAAATAGAAGAAAAACAAAGATGAACGTAATAAAGTACTCAAATAGAAGAAAACTAAGATAAACGTAATAAAGTAATTAAATAGAAGAAAACAAAGATAAACGTAATAAAGTAATTAAATAGAATTAAAACAAAGATGAAACTAATAAAGTAATTAAATAGAAGAAAAACAAAGATGAACGTAATAAAATAATTAACTAAAATTAAAACAAAGATGAAACTAATAAAGTAATTAATAGAAGAAAAAACAAAGATAAACGTAATAAAATAATTAAATAAAAATTAAAACAAAGATGAAACTAATAAAGTAATTAAATAGAAGAAAAACAAAGATGAAACTAATAAAGTAATTAAATAGAAGAAAAACAAAGATGAACGTAATAAAATAATTAAATAAAATTAAAACAAAGATGAAACTAATAAAGTAATTAAATAGAAGAAAAACAAAGATGAAACTAATAAAGTAATTAAATAGAAGAAAAAACAAAGATGAACGTAATAAAGTAATAAAATAGAAGAAAAACAAAGATGAACGTAATAAAGTAATTAAATAGAATTAAAACAAAGATGAAACTAATAAAGTAATTAAATAGAAGAAAAACAAAGATGAACGTAATAAAGTAATTAAATAGAAGAAAAACAAAGATGAACGTAATAAAGTAATTAAATAGAAGAAAACAAAGATAAACGTAATAAAGTAATTAAATAGAATTAAAACAAAGATGAAACTAATAAAGTAATTAAATAGAAGAAAAACAAAGATGAACGTAATAAAGTAATTAAATAGAAGAAAAACAAAGATGAACGTAATAAAGTAATTAAATAGAATTAAAACAAAGATGAAACTAATAAAGTAATTAAATAGAAGAAAAACAAAGATGAACGTAATAAAATAATTAACTAAAATTAAAACAAAGATGAAACTAATAAAGTAATTAAATAGAAGAAAAACAAAGATAAACGTAATAAAATAATTAAAAATAAAATTAAAACAAAGATGAAACTAATAAAGTAATTAAAATTAGAAGAAAAACAAAGATGAAACTAATAAAGTAATTAAATAGAAGAAAACAAAGATGAACGTAATAAAAATAATTAAATAAAATTAAAACAAAGATGAAACTAATAAAGTAATTAAATAGAAGAAAAACAAAGATGAAACTAATAAAGTAATTAAATAGAAGAAAAACAAAGATGAACGTAATAAAGTAATTAAATAGAAGAAAAACAAAGATGAACGTAATAAAGTAATTAAATAGAATTAAAACAAAGATGAAACTAATAAAGTAATTAAATAGAAGAAAAAACAAAGATGAACGTAATAAAGTAATTAAATAGAAGAAAAAACAAAGATGAACGTAATAAAGTAATTAAATAGAAGAAAAACAAAGATAAACGTAATAAAGTAATTAAATAGAATTAAAACAAAGATGAAACTAATAAAGTAATTAAATAGAAGAAAACAAAGATGAACGTAATAAAGTAATTAAATAGAAGAAAAACAAAGATGAACGTAATAAAGTAATTAAATAGAATTAAAACAAAGATGAAACTAATAAAGTAATTAAATAGAAGAAAACAAAAGATGAACGTAATAAAGTAATTAAATAGAAGAAAACAAAGATGAACGTAATAAAGTAATTAAATAGAAGAAAAACAAAGATGAACGTAATAAAGTAATTAAAAAGAATTAAAACAAAGATGAAACTAATAAAGTAATTAAATAGAAGAAAAACAAAGATGAACGTAATAAAGTAATTAAATAGAAGAAAAACAAAGATGAAAACGTAATAAAGTAATTAAATAGAAGAAAAACAAAGATGAAACTAATAAAGTAACTAAATAGAAGAAAAACAAAGATGAACGTAATAAAGTAATTAAATAGAAGAAAACAAAGATGAACGTAATAAAGAAATTAAATAGAAGAAAAACAAAGATGAACGTAATAAAGTAATTAAATAGAAGAAAAACAAAGATGAACGTAATAAAGTAATTAAATAGAATTAAAACAAAGATGAAACTAATAAAGTAATTAAATAGAAGAAAAACAAAGATGAACGTAATAAAGTAATTAAATAGAAGAAAAACAAAGATGAACGTAATAAAGTAATTAAATAGAATTAAAACAAAGATGAAACTAATAAAGTAATTAAATAGAAGAAAAACAAAGATGAACGTAATAAAGTAATTAAATAGAAGAAAAACAAAGATGAACGTAATAAAGTAATTAAATACAAGAAAAACAAAGATGAACGTAATAAAGTAATTAAATAGAATTAAAACAAAGATGAAACTAATAAAGTAATTAAATAGAAGAAAAACAAAGATGAACGTAATAAATTAATTAAATAGAAGAAAAACAAAGATAAACGTAATAAAGTAATTAAATAGAATTAAAACAAAGATGAAACTAATAAAGTAATTAAATAGAAGAAAAACAAAGATGAACGTAATAAAGTAATTAAATAGAAAGAAAACAAAGATGAACGTAATAAAGTAATTAAATAGAAGAAAAACAAAGATGAACGTAATAAAGTAATTAAATAGAAGAAAAACAAAGATGAACGTAATAAAGTAATTAAATAGAAGAAAAACAAAGATAAACGTAATAAAGTAATTAAATAGAATTAAAACAAAGATGAAACTAATAAAGTAATTAAATAGAAGAAAAACAAAGATGAACGTAATAAAATAATTAACTAAAATTAAAACAAAGATGAAACTAATAAAGTAATTAAATAGAAGAAAAACAAAGATGAACGTAATAAAATAATTAAATAAAATTAAATCAAAGATGAAACTAATAAAGTAATTAAATAGAAGAAAAACAAAGATGAAACTAATAAAGTAATTAAATAGAAGAAAACAAAGATGAACGTAATAAAATAATTAACTAAAATTAAAACAAAGATGAAACTAATAAAGTAATTAAATAGAAGAAAAACAAAGATGAACGTAATAAAATAATTAAATAAAATTAAAACAAAGATGAAACTAATAAAGTAATTAAATAGAAGAAAAACAAAGATGAACGTAATAAAGTAATTAAATAGAAGAAAAACTAAGATAAACGTAATAAAGTAATTAAATAGAAGAAAACAAAGATAAACGTAATAAAGTAATTAAATAGAATTAAAACAAAGATGAAACTAATAAAGTAATTAAATAGAAGAAAAACAAAGATGAACGTAATAAAATAATTAACTAAAATTAAAAACAAAGATGAAACTAATAAAGTAATTAAATAGAAGAAAAACAAAGATAAATGCAATAAAATAATTAAATAAAATTAAAACAAAGATGAAACTAATAAAGTAATTAAATAGAAGAAAAAAACAAAGATGAAACTAATAAAGTAATTAAATAGAAGAAAAACAAAGATGAACGTAATAAAATAATTAAATAAAATTAAAACAAAGATGAAACTAATAAAGTAATTAAATAGAAGAAAAACAAAGATGAAACTAATAAAGTAATTAAATAGAAGAAAACAAAGATGAACGTAATAAAGTAATAAAATAGAAGAAAACAAAGAAGATGAACGTAATAAAGTAATTAAATAGAATTAAAATAAAGATGAAACTAATAAAGTAATTAAATAGAAGAAAAACAAAGATGAACGTAATAAAGTAATTAAATAGAAGAAAACAAAGATGAACGTAATAAAGTAATTAAATAGAAGAAAAACAAAGATAAACGTAATAAAGTAATTAAATAGAATTAAAACAAAGTGATGAAACTAATAAGGTAATTAAATAGAAGATAAACAAAGATGAATAATAAAGTAATTAAATAGAAGAAAAACAAAGATGTACGTAATAAAGTAATTAAATAGAATTAAAACAAAGATGAAACTAATAAAGTAATTAAATAGAAGAAAAAACAAAGATGAACGTAATAAAGTAATTAAATAGAAAAACAAAGATGAACGTAATAAAGTAATTAAATAGAAGAAAAACAAAGATGAACGTAATAAAGTAATTAAAAAGAATTAAAACAAAGATGAAACTAATAAAGTAATTAAATAGAAGAAAAACAAAGATGAACGTAATAAAGTAATTAAATAGAAGAAAACAAAGATGAACGTAATAAAGTAATTAAATAGAATTAAAACAAAGATGAAACTAATAAAGTAATTAAATAGAAGAAAAAACAAAGATGAACGTAATAAAGTAATTAAATAGAAGAAAAAACAAAGATGTGAACGTAATAAAGTAATTAAATAGAAGAAAAACAAAGATGAACGTAATAAAGTAATTAAATAGAAGAAACAAAGATGAATGTAATAAAGTAATTAAATAGAATTAAAACAAAGATGAAACTAATAAAGTAATTAAATAGAAGAAAAACAAAGATGAACGTAATAAAGTAATTAAATAGAAGAAAACAAAGATGAACGTAATAAAGTAATTAAATAGAATAAAACAAAGATGAAACTAATAAAGTAATTAAATAGAAGAAAAAACAAAGATGAACGTAATAAAGTAATTAAATAGAAGAAAAACAAAGATGAACGTAATAAAGTAATTAAATAGAAGAAAAACAAAGATGAACGTAATAAAGTAATTAAATAGAATTAAAACAAAGATGAAACTAATAAAGTAATTAAATAGAAGAAAAAACAAAGATGAACGTAATAAATTAATTAAATAGAAGAAAACAAAGATAAACGTAATAAAGTAATTAAATAGAATTAAAACAAAGATGAAACTAATAAAGTAATTAAATAGAAGAAAAACAAAGATGAACGTAATAAAGTAATTAAATAGAAGAAAAACAAAGATGAACGTAATAAAGTAATTAAATAGAAGAAAACAAAAGATGAACGTAATAAAGTAATTAAATAGAAGAAAAACAAAGATGAACGTAATAAAGTAATTAAATAGAAGAAAAACAAAGATAAACGTAATAAAGTAATTAAATAGAATTAAAACAAAGATGAAACTAATAAAGTAATTAAATAGAACAAAAACGAAGATGAACGTAATAAAATAATTAAATAAAATTAAATCAAAGATGAAACTAATAAAGTAATTAAATAGAAGAAAAACAAAGATGAAACTAATAAAGTAATTAAATAGAAGAAAAACAAAGATGAACGTAATAAAATAATTAACTAAAATTAAAACAAAGATGAAACTAATAAAGTAATTAAATAGAAGAAAAACAAAGATGAACGTAATAAAGTAATTAAATAGAATTAAAACAAAGATGAAACTAATAAAGTAATTAAATAGAAGAAAAACAAAGATGAACGTAATAAAGTAATTAAATAGAAGAAAAACAAAGATGAACGTAATAAAGTAATTAAATAGAAGAAAAACAAAGATGAACGTAATAAAGTAATTAAAAAGAATTAAAACAAAGATGAAACTAATAAAGTAATTAAATAGAAGAAAAACAAAGATGAACGTAATAAAGTAATTAAATAGAATTAAAACAAAGATGAAACTAATAAAGTAATTAAATAGAAGAAAAACAAAGATGAACGTAATAAAGTAATTAAATAGAAGAAAAACAAAGATGAACGTAATAAAGTAATTAAATAGAAGAAAAACAAAGATGAACGTAATAAAGTAATTAAATAGAAGAAAAACAAAGATGAACGTAATAAAGTAATTAAATAGAATTAAAACAAAGATGAAACTAATAAAGTAATTAAATAGAAGAAAAACAAAGATGAACGTAATAAAGTAATTAAATAGAAGAAAAACAAAGATGAACGTAATAAAGTAATTAAATAGAATTAAAACAAAGATGAAACTAATAAAGTAATTAAATAGAAGAAAAACAAAGATGAACGTAATAAAGTAATTAAATAGAAGAAAAACAAAGATGAACGTAATAAAGTAATTAAATAGAAGAAAAACAAAGATGAACGTAATAAAGTAATTAAATAGAATTAAAACAAAGATGAAACTAATAAAGTAATTAAATAGAAGAAAAACAAAGATGAACGTAATAAATTAATTAAATAGAAGAAAAACAAAGATAAACGTAATAAAGTAATTAAATAGAATTAAAACAAAGATGAAACTAATAAAGTAATTAAATAGAAGAAAAACAAAGATGAACGTAATAAAGTAATTAAATAGAAGAAAAACAAAGTTGAACGTTATAAAGTAATTAAATAGAAGAAAAACAAAGATGAACGTAATAAAGTAATTAAATAGAAGAAAAACAAAGATGAACGTAATAAAGTAATTAAATAGAAGAAAAACAAAGATAAACGTAATAAAGTAATTAAATAGAATTAAAACAAAGATGAAACTAATAAAGTAATTAAATAGAAGAAAAACGAAGATGAACGTAATAAAATAATTAAATAAAATTAAATCAAAGATGAAACTAATAAAGTAATTAAATAGAAGAAAAACAAAGATGAAACTAATAAAGTAATTAAATAGAAGAAAAACAAAGATGAACGTAATAAAATAATTAACTAAAATTAAAACAAATATGAAACTAATAAAGTAATTAAATAGAAGAAAAACAAAGATGAACGTAATAAAATAATTAAATAAAATTAAAACAAAGATGAAACTAATAAAGTAATTAAATAGAAGAAAAACAAAGATGAACGTAATAAAGTAATTAAATAGAAGAAAAACTAAGATAAACGTAATAAAGTAATTAAATAGAAGAAAAACAAAGATAAACGTAATAAAGTAATTAAATAGAATTAAAACAAAGATGAAACTAATAAAGTAATTAAATAGAAGAAAAACAAAGATGAACGTAATAAAATAATTAACTAAAATTAAAACAAAGATGAAACTAATAAAGTAATTAAATAGAAGAAAAACAAAAATAAACGTAATAAAATAATTAAATAAAATTAAAACAAAGATGAAACTAATAAAGTAATTAAATAGAAGAAAAACAAAGATGAAACTAATAAAGTAATTAAATAGAAGAAAAACAAAGATGAACGTAATAAAATAATTAAATAAAATTAAAACAAAGATGAAACTAATAAAGTAATTAAATAGAAGAAAAACAAAGATGAAACTAATAAAGTAATTAAATAGAAGAAAAACAAAGATGAACGTAATAAAGTAATAAAATAGAAGAAAAACAAAGATGAACGTAATAAAGTAATTAAATAGAATTAAAACAAAGATGAAACTAATAAAGTAATTAAATAGAAGAAAAACAAAGATGAACGTAATAAAGTAATTAAATAGAAGAAAAACAAAGATGAACGTAATAAAGTAATTAAATAGAAGAAAAACAAAGATAAACGTAATAAAGTAATTAAATAGAATTAAAACAAAGATGAAACTAATAAAGTAATTAAATAGAAGAAAAACAAAGATGAACGTAATAAAGTAATTAAATAGAAGAAAAACAAAGATGAACGTAATAAAGTAATTAAATAGAATTAAAACAAAGATGAAACTAATAAAGTAATTAAATAGAAGAAAAACAAAGATGAACGTAATAAAGTAATTAAATAGAAGAAAAACAAAGATGAACGTAATAAAGTAATTAAATAGAAGAAAAACAAAGATGAACGTAATAAAGTAATTAAATGGAATTAAAATAAAGATGAAACTAATAAAGTAATTAAATAGAAGAAAAACAAAGATGAACGTAATAAAATAATTAAATAAAAATTAAATCAAAGACGGAAACTAATAAAGTAATTAAATAGAAGAAAAACAAAGATGAAACTAATAAAGTAATTAAATAGAAGAAAACAAAGATGAACGTAATAAAATAATTAACTAAAATTAAAACAAAGATGAAACTAATAAAGTAATTAAATAGAAGATAAACAACAGATGAACGTAATAAAATAATTAAATAAAAATTAAAACAAAGATGAAACTAATAAAGTAATTAAATAGAAGAAAAACAAAAGATGAACGTAATAAAGTAATTAAATAGAAGAAAACTAAGATAAATGTAATAAAGTAATTAAATAGAAGAAAATAAAGATAAACGTAATAAAGTAATTAAATAGAATTAAAACAAAGATGAAACTAATAAAGTAATTAAATAGAAGAAAAATGGAAGATGAACGTAATAAAATAATTAACTAAAATTAAAAACAAGATGAAATCAATAAAGTAATTAAATAGAAGAAAAACAAAAATAAACGTAATAAAATAATTAAATAAAATTAAAACAAAGATGAAACTAATAAAGTAATTAAATAGAAGAAAAACAAAGATGAAACTAATAAAGTAATTAAATAGAAGAAAAACAAAGATGAACGTAATAAAATAATAAAATAAAAATTAAAACAAAGATGAAACTAATAAAGTAATTAAATAGAAGAAAAAACAAAGATGAAACTAATAAAGTAATTAAATAGAAGAAAACAAAGATGAACGTAATAAAGTAATAAATAGAAGAAAACAAAGATGAACGTAATAAAGTAATTAAATAGAATTAAAACAAAGATGAAACTAATAAAGTAATTAAATAGAAGAAAAACAAAGATGAACGTAATAAAGTAATTAAATAGAAGAAAACAAAGATGAACGTAATAAAGTAATTAAATAGAAGAAAAACAAAGATAAACGTAATAAAGTAATTAAATAGAATTAAAACAAAGATGAAACTAATAAAGTAATTAAATAGAAGAAAAACAAAGATGAACGTAATAAAGTAATTAAATAGAAGAAAAACAAAGATGAACGTAATAAAGTAATTAAATAGAATTAAAACAAAGATGAAACTAATAAAGTAATTAAATAGAAGAAAACAAAGATGAACGTAATAAAGTAATTAAATAGAAGAAAAACAAAGATGAACGTAATAAAGTAATTAAATAGAAGAAACAAAGATGAACGTAATAAAGTAATTAAATAGAATTAAAATAAAGATGCTAATAAAGTAATTAAATAGAAGAAAAACAAAGATGAACGTAATAAAGTAATTAAATAGAAGAAAACAAAGATGAACGTAATAAAGTAATTAAATAGAATTAAAACAAAGATGAAACTAATAAAGTAATTAAATAGAAGAAAAAACAAAGATGAACGTAATAAAGTAATTAAATAGAAGAAAAACAAAGATGAACGTAATAAAGTAATTAAATAGAAGAAAACAAAGATGAACGTAATAAAGTAATTAAATAGAAGAAAAACAAAGATGAACGTAATAAAGTAATTAAATAGAATTAAAACAAAGATGAAACTAATAAAGTAATTAAATAGAAGAAAACAAAGATGAACGTAATAAAGTAATTAAATAGAAGAAAAAAACAAAGATGAACGCAATAAAGTAATTAAATAGAATTAAAACAAAGATGAAACTAATAAAGTAATTAAATAGAAGAAAAACAAAGATGAACGTAATAAAGTAATTAAATAGAAGAAAAACAAAGATGAACGTAATAAAGTAATTAAATAGAAGAAAACAAAGATGAACGTAATAAAGTAATTAAATAGAATTAAAACAAAGATGAAACCAATAAAGTAATTAAATAGAAGAAAACAAAGATGAACGTAATAAATTAATTAAATAGAAGAAAACAAAGATAAACGTAATAAAGTAATTAAATAGAATTAAAACAAAGATGAAACTAATAAAGTAATTAAATAGAAGAAAAACAAAGATGAACGTAATAAAGTAATTAAATAGAATTAAACAAAGATGAAACTAATAAAGTAATTAAATAGAAGAAAAACAAAGATAAACGTAATAAAGTAATTAAATAGAATTAAAACAAAGATGAAACTAATAAAGTAATTAAATAGAAGAAAAACAAAGATGAACGTAATAAAGTAATTAAATAGAATTAAAACAAAGATGAAACTAATAAAGCAATTAAATAGAAGAAAAACAAAGATGAACGGCTAAAGTAATTAAATAGAATTTAAAATAAAGATGAAACTAATAAAGTAATTAAATAGAAGAAAACAAAGATGAACGTAATAAAGTAATTAAATAGAATTAAAACAAAGATGAAACTAATAAAGTAATTAAATAGAAGAAAAACAAAGATGAACGTAATAAAGTAATTAAATAGAATTAAAACAAAGATGAAACTAATAAAGTAATTAAATAGAAGAAAAAACAAAGATGAACGTAATAAAGTAATTAAATAGAATTAAAACAAAGATGAAACTAATAAAGTAATTAAATAGAAGAAAAACAAAGATGAACGTAATAAAGTAATTAAATAGAATTAAAACAAAGATGAAACTAATAAAGTAATTAAATAGAGGAAAACAAAGATGAACGTAATAAAGTAATTAAATAGAATTAAAACAAATATG
>JBBBDQ010028257.1:0-10270 GCA_037127315.1 Ascarosepion bandense | reverse complement strand
TTTACACTTGTATAAAACTTGTAAAATGTATAGATGCTATTTACACTGCATTATTATTAATTATTAATTGGTGCTATTACCACATCATCTACACTTGTATAAAACTTGTAAAATGTATAGACGTTTATTGAACCGTATTATTATTAATTATTAATTACGCCATTACCACATCATCTACACTTGCATAAAACTTGTAAATGTATAGATGCTATTTACACTGCATTATTATTAATTATTAATTGGTGCCATTACCACATCATCTACACTTGTATAAAACTTGTAAAATGTATAGATGCTATTTAAACTGCATTATTATTAATTAATTACGCCATTACCACATCATCTACACTTACAAAACTTGTAAAATGTATAGATGCTATTTACACTGCATTATTATTAATTATTAATTGGTGCTATTACCACATCATCTACACTTCGTATAAAACTTGTAAAATGTATAGATGCTATTTACACTGCATTATTATTAATTATTAATTGGCGCCATTACCACATCATCTACACTTGTATAAAACTTGTAAAATGTATAGATGCTATTTACACCGTATTATTATTAATTATTAATTACGCCATTACCACATCATCTACACTTGTATAAAACTTGTAAAATGTATAGATGCTATTTACACTGCATTATTATTAATTATTAATTGGTGCCATTACCACATCATCTACACTTGTATAAAACTTGTAAAATGTATAGAGATGCTATTTAAACTGCATTATTATTAATTATTAATTGGCGCCATTACCACATCATCTACACTTGTATAAAACTTGTAAATGTATAGATGCTATTTACACTGCATTATTATTAATTATTAATTGGTGCCATTACCACATCATCTACACTTGTATAAACTTGTAAAATGTATAGATGCTATTTACACTGCATTATTAATAATTAATTGGCGCCATTACCACATCATCTACACTTGTATAAACTTGTAAAAATGTATAGATGCTATTTACACTGCATTATTATTAATTATTAATTGGCGCCATTAACACATCATCTACACTTGTATAAACTTTGTAAAAATGTATAGATGTTATATATTTAAACTGCATTATTATTAATTATTAATTGGCGCCATTACCACATCATCTACACTTGTATAAAACTTGTAAAATGTATAGATGCTATTTACACTGCATTATTATTAATTATTAATTGGTGACATTACCACATCATCTGTTTCGTATAAAACTTGTAAAATGTATATAGATGCTATTTACACTGCATTATTATTAATTATTAATTGGCGCTATTACCACATCATCTACACTTGTATAAAACTTGTAAATGTATAGATGCTATTTACACTGCATTATTATTAATTATTAATTGGTGCCATTACCACATCATTCACACTTGTATAACTTGTAAAATGTATAGATGCTATTTAAACTGCATTATTAATAATTATTAATTGGCGCTATTACCACATCATCTACACTTGTATAAAACTTGTAAAATGTATAGATGCTACTACACTGCATTATTATTAATTATTAATTGGTGCCATTAACACATCATCTACACTTGTATAAAACTTGTAAAAATGTATAGATGCTATTTAAACTGCATTATTATTAATTATTAATTGGTGCCATTACCACATCATCTACACTTGTATAAAACTTGTAAAATGTATAGATGCTATTTACACTGCATTATTATTAATTATTAATTGGCGCTATTACCACATCATCTACACTTGTATAAAACTTGTAAAATGTATAGATGCTATTTACACTGCATTATTAACACACTGGTGCTATTACCACATCATTCACACTTGTATAAAACTTGTAAAATGTATAGATGCTATTTACACTGCATTATTATTAATTATTAATTGGTGCCATTACCACATCATTTACACTTACAAACTTGTAAAAAGTATAGATGCTATTTACACTGCATTATTATTAATTATTAATTATGCCCACACACATCATCTACACTTGTATAAAACTTGTAAAATGTGTGATGCTATTTAAACTGCATTATTATTAATTATTAATTGGCGCCATTACCACATCATCTACACTTGTATAAAACTTGTAAAATGTATAGATGCTATTTACACTGCATTATTATTAATTATTAATTGGTGCCATTACCACATCATCTACACTTGTATAAAACTTGTAAAATGTATAGATGCTATTTACACTCGCATTATTATTAATTATTAATTGGCGCCATTACCACATCATCTACACTTGTATAAAACTTGTAAAATGTATAGATGCTATTTACACTGCATTATTATTAATTATTAATTGGTGCCATTACCACATCATCTACACTTGTATAAAACTTGTAAAATGTATAGATGCTATTTACACTGCATTATTATTAATTATTAATTGCGCCATTACCACATCATCTACACTTGTATAAAACTTGTAAAATGTATAGATGCTATTTACACTGCATTATTATTAATTATTAATTGGTGCCATTACCACATCATCTACACTTGTATAAAACTTGTAAAATGTATAGATGCTATTTACACTGCATTATTATTAATTATTAATTGGTGCCATTACCACATCATCTACACTTGTATAAAACTTTGTAAAATGTATAGATGCTATTTACACTGCATTATTATTAATTATTAATTGGTGCCATTACCACATCATCTACACTTGTATAAAACTTGTAAATGTATAGATGCTATTTACACTGCATTATTATTAATTATTAATTGGCGCCATTACCACATCATCTACACTTGTATAAAACTTGTAAAATGTATAGATGCTATTTACACTGCATTATTATTAATTATTAATTGGTGCCATTACCACATCATCTACACTTGTATAAAACTTGTAAAATGTATAGATGCTATTTACACTGCATTATTATTAATTATTAATTGGTGCCATTACCACATCATCTACACTTGTATAAAACTTGTAAAATGTATAGATGCTATTTACACCGCATTATTATTAATTATTAATTGGCGCCATTACCACATCATCTACACTTGTATAAAACTTGTAAAATGTATAGATGCTATTTATTAATGTATTATTATTAATTATTAATTGGTGCCATTACCACATCATCTACACTTGTATAAAACTTGTAAAATGTGGATGCTATTTACACTGCATTATTATTAATTATTAATTGGTGCCATTACCACATCATCTACACTTGTATAAAACTTGTAAAATGTATAGATGCTATTTACACTCTATTATTATTAATTATTAATTGGCGCCATTACCACATCATCTACACTTGTATAAAACTTGTAAAATGTATAGATGCTATTTACACTGCATTATTATTAATTATTTATTGGTGCCATTACCACATCATCTACACTTGTATAAAACTTGTAAAATGTATAGATGCTATTTACACTGCATTATTATTAATTATTAATTGGCGCCATTACCACATCATCTACACTTGTATAAAACTTGTAAAATGTATAGATGCTATTTACACTGCATTATTATTAATTAAATTGGTGCCATTACCACATCATTCACACTTGTATAAAACTTGTAAAATGTATAGATGCTATTTACACTGCATTATTATTAATTATTAATTGGTGCCATTACCACATCATCTACACTTGTATAAAACTTGTAAAATGTATAGATGCTATTTACACTGCATTATTATTAATTATTAATTGGCGCCATTACCACATCATCTACACTTGTATAAAACTTGTAAAATGTATAGATGCCATTTACACTGCATTATTATTAATTATTTATTGGTGCCATTACCACATCATCTACACTTGTATAAAACTTGTAAAATGTATAGATGCTATTTACACTGCATTATTATTAATTATTTATTGGTGCCATTACCACATCATCTACACTTGTATAAAACTTGTAAAATGTATAGATGCTATTTACACTGCATTATTATTAATTATTAATTGGCGCCATTACCACACATCATCTACACTTGTATAAAACTTGTAAAATGTATAGATGTTATTTACACTGCATTATTATTAATTATTAATTGGTGCCATTACCACATCATCTACACTTGTATAAAACTTGTAAAATGTATAGATGCTATTTACACTGCATTATTATTAATTATTAATTGGCGCCATTACCACATCATCTACACTTGTATAAAACTTGTAAAATGTATAGATGCTATTTACACTGCATTATTATTAATTATTAATTGGCGCCATTACCACATCATCTACACTTGTATAAAACTTGTAAAATGTATAGATGCTATTTACACTGCATTATTATTAATTATTAATTGGCGCCCATTACCACATCATCTACACTTGTATAAAACTTGTAAAATGTATAGATGCTATTTACACTGCATTATTATTAATTATTAATTGGCGCCATTACCACATCATCTACACTTGTATAAAACTTGTAAATGTATAGATGCTATTTACACTGCATTATTATTAATTATTAATTGGTGCTATTACCACATCATCTACACTTGTATAAAACTTGTAAAATGTATAGATGCTATTTTACACTGCATTATTATTAATTATTAATTGGCGCCATTACCACATCATCTACACTTGTATAAAACTTGTAAAATGTATAGATGCTATTTACACTGAATTAATATTATTAATTGGCGCCATTACCACATCATCTACACTTGTATAAAACTTGTAAAATGTATAGATGCTATTTACACTGCATTATTATTAATTATTAATTGGCGCCATTACCACATCATCTACACTTGTATAAAACTTGTAAATGTATAGACAAGTATTTTACACTGCATTATTATTAATTATTAATTACCATTACCACATCATCTAATTTTGTATAAAACTTGTAAAATGTATAGATGCTATTTACACTGCATTATTATTAATTATTAATTGGCGCCATTACCACATCATCTACACTTGTATAAAACTTGTAAAATGTATAGATGCTATTTACACTGCATTATTATTAATTATTTATTGGCGCTATTACCACATCATCTACACTTGTATAAAACTTGTAAAATGTATAGATGCTATTTACACTGCATTATTATTAATTATTAATTGGCGCCATTACCACATCATCTACACTTGTATAAAACTTGTAAAATGTATAGATGCTATTTACACTGCATTATTATTAATTATTAATTGGCGCCATTACCAGCATCATCTACACTTGTATAAAACTTGTAAAATGTATAGATGCTATTTACACTGCATTATTATTAATTATTAATTGGCGCCATTACCACATCATCTACACTTGTATAAAACTTGTAAAATGTATAGATGCTATTTACACTGCATTATTATTATTAATTATTAATTATTACCATTACCACATCATCTACACTTGTATAAAACTTGTAAAAAATGTATAGATGCTATTTACACTGCATTATTATTAATTATTAATTGGCGCCATTACCACATCATCTACACTTGTATAAAACTTGTAAAATGTATAGATGCTATTTACACTGCATTATTATTAATTATTAATTGGCGCCATTACCACATCATCTACACTTGTATAAAACTTGTAAAATGTATAGATGCTATTTACACTGCATTATTATTAATTATTAATTGGTGCCATTACCACATCATCTACACCTGTATAAAACTTGTAAAATGTATAGATGCTATTTACACTGCATTATTATTAATTATTAATTGGCGCCATTACCACATCATCTACACTTGTATAAAACTTGTAAAAATGTATAGATGCTATTTACACTGCATTATTATTAATTATTAATTGGCGCCATTACCACATCATCTACACTTGTATAAAACTTGTAAAATGTATAGATGCTATTTACACTGCATTATTATTAATTATTAATTGGTGCCATTACCACATCATCTACACTTGTATAAAACTTGTAAAATGTATAGATGCTATTTACACTGCATTATTATTAATTATTAATTGGTGCCATTACCACATCATCTACACTTGTATAAAACTTGTAAAATGTATAGATGCTATTTACACTGCATTATTATTAATTATTAATTGGCGCCATATTACCACATCATCTACACTTGTATAAAACTTCAAAATGTATAGATGCTATTTACACTGCATTATTATTAATTATTAATTGGCTATTACCACATCATCTACACTTGTATAAAACTTGTAAAATGTATAGATGCTATTTACACTGCATTATTATTAATTATTTATTGGTGCCATTACCACATCATCTACACTTGTATAAAACTTGTAAAAATGTATAGATGCTATTTACACTGCATTATTATTAATTATTAATTGGCGCCATTACCACATCATCTACACTTGTATAAAACTTGTAAAATGTATAGATGCTATTTACACTGCATTATTATTAATTATTAATTGCCACCATTACCACATCATCTACACTTGTATAAAACTTGTAAAATGTATAGATGCTATTTACACTGCATTATTATTAATTATTAATTGGTGCCATTACCACATCATCTACACTTGTATAAAACTTGTAAAATGTATAGATGCTATTTACACTGCATTATTATTAATTATTAATTGGTGCCATTACCACATCATCTACACTTGTATAAAACTTGTAAAATGTATAGATGCTATTTACACTGCATTATTATTAATTATTTATTGGTGCCATTACCACATCATCTACACTTGTATAAAACTTTAAAATGTATAGATGCTATTTATACTGCATTATTATTAATTATTAATTGGCGCCATTACCACATCATCTACACTTGTATAAAACTTGTAAAATGTATAGATGCTATTTACACTGCATTATTATTAATTATTAATTGAAGCCATTACCACATCATCTACACTTGTATAAAACTTGTAAAATGTATGATGCTATTTACACTGCATTATTATTAATTATTAATTGGTGCCATTACCACATCATCTACACTTGTATAAAACTTGTAAAATGTATAGATGCTATTTAAACTGCATTATTATTAATTATTAATTGCTACCATTACCACATCATCTACACTTGTATAAAACTTGTAAAATGTATAGATGCTATTTACACTGCATTATTATTAATTATTAATTGGTGCCATTACCACATCATCTACACTTGTATAAAACTTGTAAAATGTATAGATGCTATTTAAACTGCATTATTATTAATTATTAATTTTCAGCGTATTACCACATCATCTACACTTGTATAAAACTTGTAAAATGTATAGATGTTATTTACATCACATTATTATTAATTATTAATTGGTGCCATTACCACATCATCTACACTTGTATAAAACTTGTAAAATGTATAGATGTGCTATTTACACTGCATTATTATTAATTATTAATTGGTGCCATTACCACATCATCTACACTTGTATAAAACTTGTAAAATGTATAGATGCTATTTACACTGCATTATTATTAATTATTAATTGGTGCCATTACCACATCATCTACACTTGTATAAAACTTGAAATGTATAGATGCTATTTAAACTGTATTATTATTAATTATTAATTGGTGCCATTACCACATCATCTACACTTGTATAAAACATGTAAAATGTATAGATGCTATTTACACTGCATTATTATTAATTATTAATTGGTGCCATTACCACATCATCTACACTTGTATAAAACTTGTAAATGTATAGATGCTATTTACACTGCATTATTATTAATTATTAATTGGTGCCATTACCACATCATCTACACTTGTATAAAACTTGTAAAATGTATAGATGCTATTTACACTGCATTATTATTAATTATTAATTGGTGCCATTACCACATCATCTACACACTTGTATAAAACTTGTAAATGTATAGATGCTATTTAAACTGCATTATTATTAATTATTAATTGGTGCCATTACCACATCATTCACACTTGTATAAAACTTGTAAAATGTATAGATGCTATTTAAACTGCATTATTATTAATTATTAATTGGTGCCATTACCACATCATCTACACTTGTATAAAACTTGTAAAATGTATAGATGCTATTTACACTGCATTATTATTAATTATTAATTGGTGCCATTACCACATCATCTACACTTGTATAAAACTTGTAAAATGTATAGATGCTATTTACACTGCATTATTATTAATTATTAATTGGCGCCATTACCACATCATCTACACTTGTATAAAACTTGTAAAATGTATAGATGCTATTTACACTGCATTATTATTAATTATTAATTAATGCCATTACCACATCATCTACACTTGTATAAAACTTGTAAAATGTATAGATGCTATTTACACTGCATTATTATTAATTATTAATTGGTGCCATTACCACATCATTTACACTTGTATAAAACTTGTAAAATGTATAGATGCTATTTACACTGCATTATTATTAATTATTAATTGGTGCCATTACCACATCATCTACACTTGTATAAAACTTGTAAAATGTATAGATGCTATTTAAACTGCATTATTATTAATTATTAATTGGCGCCATTACCACATCATCTACACTTGTATAAAACTTGTAAAATGTATAGATGCTATTTACACTGCATTATTATTAATTATTAATTGGTGCCATTACCACATCATCTACACTTGTATAAAACTTGTAAAATGTATAGATGCTATTTAAACTGCATTATTATTAATTATTAATTGGCGCCATTACCACATCATCTACACTTGTATAAAACTTGTAAAATGTATAGATGCTATTTACACTGCATTATTATTAATTAGTTAATTGGTGCCATTACCACATCATCTACACTTGTATAAAACTTGTAAAATGTATAGATGCTATTTACACTGCATTATTATTAATTAATTGGCGCCATTACCACATCATCTACACTAAAACTGTAAATGTATAGATGCTATTTACACTGCATTATTATTAATTATTAATTGGCGCCATTACCACATCATCTACACTTGTATAAAACTTGTAAAATGTATAGATGCTATTTACACTGCATTATTATTAATTATTAATTATGCCATTACCACATCATCTACACTTGTATAAAACTTGTAAAATTTTATAGATGCTATTTAAACTGCATTATTATTAATTATTAATTGGCGCCATTACCACATCATCTACACTTGTATAAAACTTGTAAAATGTATAGATGCTATTTACACTGCATTATTATTAATTATTAATTGGTGCCATTACCACATCATCTACACTTGTATAAAACTTGTAAAATGTATAGATGCTATTTACACTGCATTATTATTAATTATTAATTGGCGCCATTACCACATCATCTACACTTGTATAAAACTTGTAAAATGTATAGATGCTATTTACACTGCATTATTATTAATTATTAATTGGCGCCTATTACCACATCATCTACACTTGTATAAAACTTGTAAATGTACATAGATGCTATTTAAAATTTACTATTATTAATTATTAATTGGCGCCATTACCACATCATCTTACACTTGTATAAAACTTGTAAAATGTATAGATGCTATTTATACCTAAAATATTATTAATTATTAATTGGTGCCATTACCACATCATCTACACTTGTATAAAACTTGTAAAATGTATAGATGCTATTTACACTGCATTATTATTAATTATTAATTGGCGCCATTACCACATCATCTACACTTGTATAAAACTTGTAAAATGTATAGATGCTATTTACACTGCATTATTATTAATTATTAATTGGTGCTTATTACCTACTATCTACACTGTATAAAACTTGTAAAATGTATAGATGTTATTTAAACTGCATTATTATTAATTATTAATTGGCTTTATTACCACATCATCTACACTTGTATAAAACTCTTGTAAAATGTATAGATGCTATTTACACTGCATTATTATTAATTATTAATTGGTGCCATTACCACATCATCTACACTTGTATAAAACTTGTAAAATGTATAGATGTTATTTAAACTGCATTATTATTAATTATTAATTGGTGCCATTACCACATCATCTACACTTGTATAAAACTTGTAAAATGTATAGATGCTATTTACACTGCATTGTTATTAATTATTAATTGGCGCCATTACCACATCATCTACACTTGTATAAAACTTGTAAAATGTATAGATGCTATTTACACTGCATTATTATTAATTATTAATTGGTGCCATTACCACATCATCTACACTTGTATAAAACTTGTAAATGTATAGATGCTATTTACACTGCATTATTATTAATTATTAATTGGTGCCATTACCACATCATTTACACTTGTATAAAACTTGTAAAAAG
>JBBBDQ010028253.1:0-25784 GCA_037127315.1 Ascarosepion bandense | reverse complement strand
GCAATTAGGTCGGTAATGTTTTAGTTCCTGACCACTGACAATACTTTTCTCTTTTTTTAACGTGGATACTCAATGTCATCAAACTGCACAATTCCTTTCCCCTACGGATGCAACAACTGAGTTATTTTTTATCGATCTTCGCCTAGATATTATTTTATTCAAACACCAACGTAGAAGGCCAACAAGAATTTTACTTGGATTCACAAATAAAATTCATATTTATGTGTATTTCTCGTCGTAAGTTTTTCATAATTTAGTTAATCAGCACTTCATAAATATGAAGGCCAATCATTTTTTCTTCTTCCCTCAGAAGTCGGTATCGCCATAAATTCACAATACCCAAAATTTAATATGAAATTTTACAAATTAACATCTTAAGCGATTTTTTGTTTAAATTTTAAAATAATTAGCATTTCCAATGAGCAAAATATAAACTATTTTGAAACTAAAAGGAATTCATTAAATCGCTAATAATCACTGATTTTAGAGCCATTTTAGTTTTCTATCAAGATAGTAATTCTTATTAAAACATCTTTCAAAAATAAAATGTTCCTTTCTGAAATATTTGGCGAATATTGGCTGATTTAAAGTTTAATTAATTCGATTTGAAACAAATACAAATTACTTTCAGTTTAAAATAATGCATTTTTAAATACAGAGGTAGGTATTTACTTATGGTGTTGACAAGGTGGTAAATTTATTTAAATTCTTATGGGTGATATCTGGAAAAAATAGTTGAATATAACATGAGCGCATTTTTGTAATATAATTTTTAACTACCCAGTTTTTAACTTTACAAATTTTGAAAAATATTTACGCTGTTTATTGAATTAAGAAAATATTTAAATATTTGGTGTCGCTGATTTGTAGTAAGCTTTTTCATTTGTGATTAGTCAATATAATTTTAGTTAAAAATATCATCTAATTGGTATTAATATATCAAAATATCCTCTGCAAATATTCTTGAAGTAATTTACAAAAATAGTGAACGGTTGTTGAGATTAACTACGGATGCACTGACTCGTAATATTTTCCGCTTTTTAGTTGTCATTCACCTTGCAGTGGTTACGTCGCAGTTGAGGGGAACTGATTGAAAGAGCAAATGTATCTCTCGTATATTTATTTTTCTACAGAATTTGTTGAAGAATTAACCAATATATTACAAGTTAATATTTCGAGTAAAAAGATTTTTGTGTCATAAGGAATTTGAGTTGTAGGGGGCCTCGGCTATGTGTCAAATTGGCCTTGTGCCAAACACAACCGACGTCCCCACAATTTTAAATATCAGAAGGTTGGATGTTGAAATGTGGAAGAATAAAATATTTCGTTTTGTATGTTAAATTAAAATTTTATTAAATTAACAGAATAACATGAATGTAAGAAAATGTTCAAAGAGAAAAAAATGTACGTAGTTAAATGTTCCAAAGAAATAGTAAGCAATTAAATGAATCCAGCTTATTTTTCATAGTAGCAGAATGTGTGTGTGTAGAAAGATTAAAAGATTAGCATTAAAGACTGTGTTTCCTTCATTTTTATGACTGGCGAGAAAGTGAAAAGGAAGGTAAAGCAACAAAGGAAAACAAGAGAGAAAGAAATAAATGAGTAGAAAGAGCCAATGAAAAACGGCTCAGAAAGAAATAAACCCCAAATTTAGAAGTAAAATATAGGCAGGTACATATATCGGTCACGTGACGTCGGGTCTCCTTTCTTTCTTGTTTTCCTCTTTGTTTTTATTTCCTCTATGTCCTTTTCTTTCCACCATTTTGTTTTCTCATCTTTCCTATCCTTTTTACCTCGTACGAATTTTTTTTTTTGCAGTAATAAAAGGATGTGAATTTTCATTAATTTTCTTTTAAAAAATAACATTCATTACCATCATTATTGACTACCTGATGAGATATTGTTCTTCCAAAGTCGAAAGAAAATGTACAATTTTGTAGTAGATTGCTGTTTGTGCATGTTCTAAAGTATTATATATATATATAAATAAATGCAGATCACATTTAGGTCGGATAGCTAATTCAAGATGTCACTATTATATATATATATATATATATATATATAAAGCTGTTTTTTTTTTTACCTAATTGCTTTTCATTAGGTACCATCATGGACTTCATGATGTGTAGAACCCCGAAAAAACGTATTTTTAAACAATGTCTTTTTGAATTCAAATTTTGGTTTTATTTGAAAGATAATCTAAAGCTAATCTATAAAAAATGACTACGTAAAAAAACGTTTTTAAACATTAAAAAAAGATTAGCACAGTTGCATCATTTACTGATCTTCTATTATAAATTTAAAAAAAGTAAAAGAAATAAATTTAAAAATGAAAAATAGTCATATTTATTCTACAGATAAGTTATAAACTTGAAGTAAATTAGTAAATATCAGTATTAACCGGACTTTATAAAAATAATTCTTACATTTTGCTTAAAATATTGGCAAAATAATATTTAAACATGGCAACGAACGAACAAATAAATTCATAAGTCATCAATAGTAGTAATAAAAAAGAAATAAAAAAAACTGTCATGGCCAAAGCGCGCGTAATTCTTTTAGTGTCACCCCAGAGCGTACTTCAAATTTTAAAAAGTGTGCAGGATCGAAAGGGCTGTAATCTAGAAATTAGTATTGTTTACCTTTTAAAATAAATTATCTTATAAAATTAACCCTGTATAACCAATTATTTCAGAAAAAGAAAAAAATACAAGAACATTATGCACTTTTATTCTTAACTTACTACTATTGACTGTTCTAATATTTAATTCATTGCTATTATTATTTATTTTTAAGGAATTTTCTTACCAGTTTGATATTAAAATTTTGGGTGCTTGGTAATCAAATTTCAATATTTGGTGTGTACTGTTTAATTGTACTGTTGCAATTTTTTTGTCATTCGTAAAGTTTAAGGTGTAAAAGATAATATTGCACTGAAAAGAATTTGATAATGAACAGGTGGCGGTAATGTCGTACCGGCGATTGGTTTCAAAATGGAGGCTCGATTTACTATAACGTTGTATGAGAAACTTATCCACCCAGAAAATGTTTAAATATTGAATTTTTTCAAAACTTTCAATCGTAAAGCTGGGAATCGATAGGACTGCGCTGAAAAAAAGTTATGAAAAACAGCAAAATTAAACGGGGTGGTAGTCTGTTTCAAATCCAACGAAATTTTTTCTTTTATCCAATTTTCAGAATATCATTTTAAAAATTTGAATATAATCGCAGTCATGACGCAAAATGACACCCTATCTATGTAATCTGCTGTTTGAATCGACAGCCTACAATTTCAAATTATTCTTTTAACTTAATAATTTTTCACTAATTTGGAAAAGCCAAATTTTGTCGATCAACACATTCAAATTTCGAGTAACAGGCTTTTTATACTATTTTCTGTTTTAAAACTAATCGTAAATTGACAGAAAAGATTTTTCGTAATGAATAACGAATAAAGATATTAAAAGTACAATTTAAAAGTGCTTTTTTGTTCGAAAAGGCAAATTGTTTAAAAAATAGTTTACAAACGAAACAAAAAATGAGCTTAAAATGAATAGCTAAGGGGAGATAACTATTTATTTTTGCTAGCCACAAATTTACCAGTTCTCTCTCTCTTATTGCATCTTTACTTAATTTTAATAAACAAAATAAAATAAATATAATTAAGCTTAGAATTTCTAAAAATATTTGTGAACCCATAATACTGATTATTTCAAAATTATTT
Organism: Ascarosepion bandense; assembly: GCA_037127315.1. Lineage (NCBI taxonomy): Eukaryota > Metazoa > Mollusca > Cephalopoda > Sepiida > Sepiidae > Ascarosepion > Ascarosepion bandense. The sequence continues at coordinate 22,060 of JBBBDQ010028253.1, read as the reverse complement.
TATTCAAATGCTTATTAGAATTTTTTACCATGTAAAAATATCACTTTTTTTTAGGGAAGAAGACAAAAAAGATTGCCCTTCTTATTTATGAAGGGTTGATTAACAAAATTATTAAAAACTTACGGCGTGAAATACACATAAAATATGAATTTTATTTATGAATGTAAGTAAAATTATTGTTGGCCTTCTAAGTTTGGTGTTTGAATGATTAATATCTTGGCGAAGATCCATAAAAAATGACTCAGTTGTTGCATCTGTAGGAGAAAAGAAATGTGCAGTTTGACGACATTGATTATTTCAGTGAAGAATAGAGAAAAGTATTGTCAGTGGTCAGGAAGTAGAACATTACCGACCTAATTGCATGGATTTGTAACGAGTCTAATAGCATTTAGGATAATGACTTAAAGTTACCTCCCTTGTATAGCTCCACAAATGGCAGTGAAAAGAAAATGGAAAGACGGGTTGATGATATTCTTGGAGATATCTCCACTAAATCGCTGAAAAATAGCGCAGTATGAATAAAAAATGCCCCAAACTCAATAAAAACGATGTTTTTCCATCAAAATGTTTCTGTTATTATCAAGAGGTAAAAATCAAGGTATATTTTAAATATATAAAAAAAAAATTTCTTAATTTCTTCTAAAACGTTAGAAATTTTGTTAAAAATCTGGTTTTGATTTGAGTTAGTGGGTAACCAAATCGTTACGAGATTTTCCAATGGAAAAGGTAACATTACATAACTTTTTTAAACTTGATAAGATAAATTTTGTAGCTGATTTGAAAAATATCCTTCTTGATATCATCCGTTCTGCTCTCAGTATCTGTTTACTCATGACATCATAGTAAATCTGATTTGATAAGATAAAATTGGCAGCTGGTTTCAAAGATGACCTTCTTGATATCAATTCTCAACACATTTACTCCTTTCTTAAATGTAAATCTGATAGATTTGATAAGTTCAAAGTATTAGCTAATTTTAAAAATGACCTTGATATCGTCAATTCTCAACTCGGTATCTATTTACTCCTTTGTTTAAAGTAAATCTGATTGACTTGATAAGGTCAATTTGGTCACTGGTTTAAAAAATGCTTCTTGATATAATCAATTCTCAACTATGTGTTTATTTACGACGGTCATAATTGTAAATTTGATCAATTTGTTTAGGTCAAATTGGCATGTAATTTCAAGTACAACTTTCTTGATATCGTCAATTTTCAACATGGTAACGGTTTACTCCTTTGTTAAAAGTAAATCTGATTGACTTGATAAAATCAAATTGGCAACTGATTTGTAAAAAATCACTCTTGATAAATTTTCAAGTTGGTATTAATTTACTCCTGTCTTAATTGGTAATCTCATAGACATAAGCTCAAATTGACAGCTGATTTCAAATATGACCTTTTTGATGTCAAGAATTTTCATCAGAGTGAGAGAAAAAATACAAAAATAAACCAAAGAAAAACATGTACAAGAAAAAATTCCCAAAAAGAATAAAAACCAAGTTGGCAGCACATTTGACATTAGATAAGAAAATGCAAAACTTTCATATTTTTTCCTCTTAGGTGCAAAATAAAAGAGTGGATTATAACATTTTTTTTCCCAATATGCAATAAATGTGTTTGAGGTTCGAAATTGGCCTCACAGTTTAAAGAAACTTCGCTAATGTCTCTTGGGCATCAAAGATAAACCAATGAAATTAAAATAGTTAATAGTATTCAAGTTAGGAGAAATTTATTTTGCATTCACCTCTGAGAAGCTATTAAATTCAATACAAATGACAGGTAAATTAAATTAAAATACAACAACGTGAGATTTATTTTTCAAATAAAATATTTATTAACAACAGCTTTTTTAGGGTGTGTGAAAGATGTATAGAAAATAGAATTAAACAAATCAAGTCAATGAGATTCTAAGTAAAAGACAAGGCAGAGTGAAAGATGTATAGAAAATAGAATTAAACAAACAAGTCAATGAGATTCTAAGTAAAAGGCAAGGCAGAGTGAAAGATGTATAGAAAATAGAATTAAAAAAATCAAGTCAATGAGATTCTAAGTAAAATAAAAGGCAGAGTGAAAGACTGAATAAAAAGCAGAAAGAAAACCACTTTTGTCTTAGGGTTTAATTTGCTATCAGATTCTTTTGTCTTTCCGAAATTTTTATTTTTTGCAGACACCAACGAAGAAATCATCGGAAGTGGCTGGGTGTTAAATTAGCTCCCAGAATAAAGAACATCCGGGCGTTGAAACAGTCTTCTGTGTAAAAAAAAAAAAAAGTCACAGGTTTAGAATAAAATTCTTGCCTGAAGTTAAAGTAAAAAGTAAGATGAAATGGAAAAAGAAACCTTGGTAAGGGAGACAGATACACAAGGACAGGCAAACTGAGTGAAGGAGATTTTGAACTTTTTCTAAGTTTTCACCATTTCTTTCTTGATGAAAGCAGAACATTGAAATGAAAATGAAAGTGTTTAGAAACTAAAAAATGAAACTTTAAAATTCATCACTTCTCAGTTGTAATATAATATTCACTGTCACTTGTAGGATTAGAATCTTCATTACTTATATATATATATATATATCTACATACACAAACAGGTATGAATTAATTGTACATTGCAACACGGAAATTTCTATTTTTCGAGAGAGATTTTTTTCATTAGGCAATGTTTGATGTTGGTTGTACAGATGATTTACATTTAAACACGAAACCTTCGCTGTTGTATGTGGGAAGGTATAAAATTGACTTGTGTTTCTTTCAACTAATCAGAGCGAAGATTCATTTTGGAATTTGGCCCCAAAGAATACATGCTAACTTATTTTCTTTTTTTTTCCCCTATCTTACTTTCTTCCTTTCATCTTTTTCCTCAATGTTCAAGATGTCAACCTGCCTTTAACCTAACCTTATCACTTTCCTTTTATTTTTGCTTAGTTTTATTGTCTTTGATGTGATATGCCCAGTTAGTACCAAGCCTGTTCTTTTCATTTTCGTCTCCTAGTTAAAATTTTCTTGAAATCTTCGATTCATAAGTAAAATGTTCTTTTTCTAATTCCTGTTATCCTTATACCATCTTTCTAATATCTATTTCTTGTAAAGATTTTTTTATAAATAGTAATTTTTTTTATATAAATGTTTTAATTTATTTTATTTTGATAGTTTGTCAGTAATTATTTTCCTTAAGCCGTTGTTGATTATATGCATGTTATTTCATTTAGATTTTATCCATTTTCTAATGTGAATATTTTGCAATGTCTACATATGACATTTATCTCATTGCGTTTATTTAATAGATTTTTATTCTCAAGTGATTTAATAATATATAGTTTTCTGTATAAACATAATGAACTTTTAGAATTTTCCACTTTAGTGTGGGTGTTTTTGTTTCCTTTAGATACTAATGATATTTTGATAGGAATGTTCTATTTTTATATTTGTAATTATTAAATGAAGGGGTGTGCTGGTAAATGCGTTGTTTTAGAGTATTCTTAGTACTACCTGTATAAATTTTTATATTATTTGGGTTTTCCTTTGAAGATATTTCGCATTGATAGATGCTTGATTTTGTTAGGCACCTGTTTGCTAATGGGCAATCTATAGGGTTTCTACAGTTATATTTCTTCTTGTCTAAATTGTTATTTTCTGTTAGTATGTTTTATTAATTTTGTTGAGGTTTTTTTAAAATACTGTTATGGTGATTTTAATGATTTTTTAAAAATTGTTCATACAGCTGTAACTTAATAGTGTTTTTATTAAAGATCTTAATGGATTTTTTCAGGAAAGTGTTTCCGAATTAACGCAATGGTTGAAAGGGGGTCTGTACCAGATAATATTTCTATTCCTATTTTTTCTTCGGGGGTTACTTTTCTCATTTACATATTTAATATTTAGGTTTTTATATCCACTAAATTTTAAGGCAGTCTTGTAAAAGTTGTTTTGCTTATTTAATACTTCTTCATTTGGTGAATTTCTACTCATTCTGTATTCTATTGATGAGGGTACATGTTTCATCACAGATCGAGGGTGGGTAGACTTTGGGTGGATGTATAAAAGATTGGTATTTGTTTTTTTGTACGGTTAGTGTATATTTTTCTCTAGAAGTTTCATCGAGGAAATCTTTGTTTTGTTACTTTTAAATTAAGATTTTTAAATTCTTTATGTATCATCTTTCAAATTTTACCTATTTTAAAATTTGTGGTATTTCTTATTATCATAAGTCCAACATCTCTGTATAATCCAATGTCTTTAGTTTCTGCTTCCTTCTAGGCTGTGAGATTATGTAGTATGAAAATCCTACCAGATTTGAAGATTCTGTAGAGAATCTATATCGAAACATAAAAATATCCATGTCGCAATGTACAATTAATTCATAACTATGTTAAGCTCTATAATATTTATTATATTGAGAACTGTTCTTAATAAAAATTAATGCCAGGGCGCTCAAAATAGTAAAACCTCGAGTATTTTACATGTGTGCGAAGGAAATTCTGGTGCCAACTGTAATAATTTGTGTAGGTGTTATTTAAAGAAATAAAAAAAAAACATCTAATTGTGTCTTGCAGTTAGTGCGGGTGTGTGAGAGAATTACTTGATATTGAAGAACGTTTTCCCGGGAGCTGTCACTGTCTTGCTTGGGGGTTCAATCAGGAACTGCTTCCAACTGCCTGAAAATGCGCGGCAAATCATATAGGTGTTCAAACAGCCTTACGATTTAGTGGTAAAAATGTAGTTCACTTGATTCTGATTGGCTAGCTCAGACCAGTCAGCAAACAGCTTACATTTATTTAAATGTAATATGGTTACATACAAAATGTAATACATACATTTGCATGAATGCGTAAGTGTGTGTCCATAGGTATGTGCATGTGTCCTAGGGGAAAGGAATTGTGCAGTTTGACGACATTGAGTATTCACGTTAAGAATAAACAGAGACAAGTATTGTCAGTGGTCAGGAAGTAAAACATTACTGACCTAATTGCACGGATTTGTAACATTTCTACAAGCATTTAAAATAATGGCTAAAATTTACCTGCCTTGTATAACCTGGCAGATGGTAGTGAAAAGAAAATGAAACGGTGGGTTGATGATATTCTCGTAGGCAGATCCACAAATCGCTAAAAAATAGCAGAGTATGAATAAAAACTGCCCCAAACTTAATTTTAAAAAAAAACAAACTTTTCTATGTAAATATTTGTTATTATCAAGAAGTAAGATCAAAGTATTTTTTAATAATTTAAAAAAAATTAATCTCTCATAACGTTAGAAATTTTGGTGAAAATCGGATTTTGATTTGAGTTAGCGGGTAACCAAATCGTTAAGAGGCTTTACAATGGAAAACGTAACATGACAACTTAGTTTTTTCTTTCAACTTGATAAGGTCAATTTTGTAGCTGATTTGAAAAATAACCTTGAAATCAGTTCTCTCAGATCTTATTTACTCATGACATCATAGTAAATCTGATTGATGTGATATAAAATTGGATGTTAATTTCAAAGATGACCTTTGTGACATCAATTCTCAATGCCTCATCTAAAAATGAATTTCTTGATATCAACTCTTCTTACCTCAGTATCTATTAACTCATGCCATCATAGTAAATGTGATTGATTTAATTAGATAAAATTTGCATCTGATTTCAGAGATGACCTTTTTGATATCATCAATTCTCAACGCGTCATCTATTTACTCCTGTCTTAAAAGTTATCTGATTGATTAGATAAAATAAAAATAGCAGTTGATTTAAAAGATGACCATTTTGATATCAACAATTATGATTGCGTCATTTAAAAATAATTTTCTTGATATCATTCCTTCTCCACTCAGTATCTATTTACTCATGACATCATAGTAAATCTGATAGATTTAAGAAAAAATAAGATTATTTCAAAGACGACATTTTTGATATCAATTCTCAATATGTGATCTAAAAATGACCTTGATACCATCTGTTCTCGCCTCAGTATCTATTTACTGATAACTTCATAGTAAATGTGATTGATTTACTAAGATAAAATTGGCAGCTGATTTCAAAATTCCCATTTTGATATAATTGGTAACTGATTACAAAGACCACTTTTTGATATCATCAATTCTTATTGCAGCATCTAAAAATAACCTTGATATCATCCGTTCTCCCCTTAGTATCTATTTACTCATGACATCATTGTAAATCTAATTGATTTGATATAAAATTGGCAGCTGATTTCAATGACATTTTTATATCAATTTTGAACGTGTTTTCAGCCACTTTTGAGCAATCAATATTTAAAAGTTAATTCTAGGTTTTGAAAATCTTATATATATATATATATATATATGACAATGTTTTGAAAATAAGCAAATCTTATGCTAAATTAATTTGATTTACACAAGCATTACTTATATCGTGAAATTGAGCATACAACTCTTTCTTAATCACGGGGGTAAGGAGAAGAAAGTGATCTTTTAATTTGCACATAGAAATTACCATACAAAAAAATGTTCAAATACACACGAGAAGTTTATTTTAAAAATATGAAAGCCAAACGGTTTGCATTAAACTTTTCAGTTTTCGATAGACAATATAATCTACAATTATAAACTTAAAAATCTAACCGTAACAAATCTTTGAAGTATTTTTAAAATATTTTTCAATATTTATAAATTATTATAAGAACAAAAATGAAAACAAATCTTTAAAATTTCCTTAGCATTTGAAAATATTTTTTCTTTAGACTATGTAACGTCCATAATATTTATTCAAGTAATTAAAAGTTTATCAAATTAAATAGAGTTTTATTGCATTTTTTATTTTACTATTCGAAGCAGATTTTCGGAAACAGAGGCCAAATTTAAGGAAAAAAGAATCTCCAATGAGTCCTACGTTTAACTAAAAATCTTTTACCACAGCAAAGTAAATTTTATTAAAATTTCATAGATTTACGGGAAGCGGGGTGACAGATGTAAATAATATATATATTTATCACGATTTAAAAAAATAATTTCAAAAATACTTTCATTTGTGAATGTGTACTAAAAGTTTCATTAAAATCCGACAATTATTTGATTTTTGCGAGAATTTCTAAATGTGTTTATCACCGAAAAGAAAGTGAGTTATGGAATATTACGTTTGCCATTGTAAACTAACGTAACATTTTAGTTCTCCGCTAACTCAAATTAAAACAAGATTTTCTGCCAAAATTTCGAACATGTTAGAAGGAATTAAGATTTTTTTTAAATAATTAAAAATTACTTTGATCTTTACTTTTAATAATAATTTAAAAAACATTTTGATGGACAAGTTTGTTTTTATGAAGTTTGGGGCCTTTTTTATTCATACTATGCTGTTTGTTTCGATTTAGCGAAGGTGTGTAAAGGGTACGGCAGAAATCACCGAAATGCTTAGAATTTTCGAACTTTTCTTCAAGACGCCTCATGCGAATTCAACCAAACTCAGGTAACTTGTAGATCAAGGTTCGAACCTTTGATGTACAGGATTCACCAAAAATCAACGACAAACATAATTTCGTGTGGTCTTTTGCGCACTTTTATGTATTTCTCCAAGACGCTTTATCCAAACTCAACCAAAATCGTGTCACTGGCAGATCAAGGTCTGATACCTTGATTTGCAAACGAAAGTTTCAATTGACACACACGGTGCGGCAAAATTTAATGAAAAATTTGCTTTTTTATATCTACTTTTTTTCCGAAATAAAAATTTAAAAAATAACTAAAAATAAAAGAACAAAACAATAGTTTGCATTTTTTAACTTATGCGTCACAGCAACCTCTGGAGCTTTGTGAATAAACATTTGACCTTAACATTTCAACATAACCAATAAAAAACCCCGAGCAAATTCGGGATATATACAGCTAGTTTTTAATAAACAAAAAAATATTCAGCCATAAAACTTGGAATTTTTTAAACTATTAATGAATTTAAATTCCCCATAATACCGATTACTTCCAAATTATTTCATTCAAATGCTTATTTGAATTTTACCATTTTACATGTCTGGCAAAAGGTCACATTTTAGGAGGAGAAGAAAAGGATGGACTTTGTTATTTATGAATGGTTGATTAACTGAATTATTTACAACTTACGACGGGAAATACATGAAATATGAATTTCATTTTTGAATGTAAGTAAAATTCCTGTTCGTCTTCTAAGTTTAGTGTATCAGATACAAATCCTATAGCATTCAACAATTAACTGAAACAAAAAAAGTTGGTTTGCACACCAACAAAATCGGATCAGAATGACTGAAAACATTTTAGAAAAACCAGACTAAGGCAAAATTCAGAATCCACTGTGAAATTTAATTTTGACGAATAGGGTAAGGATTGACCGGCTACTGAAAGAAAAAGACGAAGCCAAGTTTCGCGGTCCGATGTTAAATTCATTTTCTAACAAAGCGATTTGCAAAACTAAGTCAAAAGTTAATAAGCCTATGTGAAAAAAATCTTCAATCCACTGAACTGGACATAAGGTTCCATCACATACTCGTTCTCTTTTCTCTTGTGCTATTTTCCTTTATTTCTTTATCTATCTCACCATTCACACAGTCAACAAAAAATAAAACGACGACGACAATAACAACATACTTCAACTGACTCCTAAAAACGTCCGATAAGTACAATTTTCCTTTTTGTTGCTTCACCTTCCTTTTCACTTTCTCGCCGGCCATTAAAAGGGAAAGGAACATGGACCCTAATTAATCTTTTCTGCATACACACATTTTGCTACTTACAACTACAGGACATGATCACTTTACAACTACCATCTCTTGATTCCTTTAACTGGACACTACACTTTCTTTTTGAACATTTACATAGTAATTTCACTTTACAAAATTTATGTTATTTTTTTTCAGTTAATAAAATTCCATTTATTTTACCAATGAAACACTTATTCTTTCAACCTTCTGATATCTTTCAATGCGAGGATTATCGGCTATGTTTGTAAAATGGCCTTCGCCGGAAGTCTGTACAGGTTTTCGAATGATTAGCATCTGGGTGAAGGTAGATAAAAAAGTTTCAATCGTTGTATCCGTAGGAGAAAGGAATTGTGCAGTTCGTCGACATTCACTCTTCATGCTAAGAAGAATAGAGAAAAGAAAAAAAAAACCCAGCATAGTATGAATAAAAACGGCCCAAAACTTAAGAACGATCTTTTTGCATCAAAATGTTATTAAGAGGAAGGATCAAAGTATTTTTTTAAATTATCTTTTAAAATTTTAATCGCTTCTAACACGTTCGAAATTTTGATAAAAAAATAGTTTTGATTTTAGTTAGCGGGTAACCAAAGACGTTACGAGAGTTTACAATGGAAAACGTAATATTCCATAACTCAGTTTTTTTCCGGTGACGAACACATTAATTTGGAAATTCTTGCAAAAATCAAATAATTTATATAATATCTATACATAAATCAACGAACAAATATTAAAATTTCTCAAAGAAACTGCTGTAATAGGCAAAATTTGAAATAAAAGTTTTAAGCTAGTTTTCTGCAAAATGTTCTGAATAATGGATATTGAGTCTACGTTTTGGATTAAGAAAAATGTCTTCAGATGTCATTTTGTTGTACCGATTTGCTGATGTTTTCTAATCGATTAATTGAACTGTCTTCCAATAAATTAAATGAAGAAATATTCAAATATTTCAATTTTAAGTTATCTACCTTTAACTGTTACTTGTAGCTAAAGTCAAATGTTTCTGTAGTGCTGATAATAAACTTGAATAGTCTTTGAAGCTTGTTTCATAATTGAAACTTTTAGATGTAAAATTTTCCTAATGAAGAAATTTTGTGTCAGTGTTAATTAAACTTCTAAAATTTTCGTGTTAAAGTTATGATGTTTGAGAGAGAAAGATCAATTGTTGAATCAATGTGACGAATATTTTTTTAAATTTCAGATCGTTTAGAAAGGTTCTTGAGGATTGCTTCTTCGAAGTCCAAGATTCTCACTGGGGGTATCGTTTCGCGCCGCATGGTGAATGAAGTGGACGATTTTCGCTTCTGTCTGTTACAGGATGAATGGCGTGAACTATATGCTTCCTCGACGCTCACAAGATACACTATACAATTTTGGCACAAGGCCGATGATTGCGGGTGGGGAAGACAAAAACTGAGGCCGGTCATCAATAACTATCCTATACCTAATCCAACTCAAGACCCAATCAATCTTTACAATTTTCCATTCACCATAAGGACCCATCCATCGTCAATCAATCCGCCATACACCATCATACCTCATACATTCAGGGAACCTAAAAAGGTAGAGAATACTCACATTAATGTAAAAGAAAATTATTTGTGTCCAATATATATAGAAAAATATTAAAATTACACATGAAATGTAATGAAAAAGGGTGGCGGTACATGAAATAAAAAACCCAAACAAAAAAATTTCAACTTAATATACAAAATAAATTGATGTTAGTTGGACCAGTCTAACCCACAAAAATAAAGAGGCCACTGTATTCTGTCTATGACAAAATCAAGAGGCTCTCTTGCTAAGGGAGATGGGGATGAGAAAATCAAGAGGCTCTCTTGCTAAGGGAGATGGGGATGAGAAAAAAATTAATTTGGTTTCGGAAAAGAGAAAAATTCTGACCCAGCTGAGATGAAACAACGGGATTCGAAAAACTGGGTGAAAATGAGAATCCCCACCTGGCTCATAACAAAAGAAGCCGAGAACATGCCAAGAACAACACCTACTCACATGAACTAGGTACACAAAAGGACTACTTTAATCAAGGGAGGGTTCTACAGGAATCCATCCCGATGTGACTAGGAGACCTAAAAAGAGAAAATCAAGGCGAATCAAGCTCGCCACAGGTAAGATTCTCTTTAGCGTCTCGTTCTCATTTTTCACATTCACTTTCGTAAACTTTGAAGCCAGGAATTATTTTCGTTCTTTTGTTAAAAATGTAGCAATTGTTTCGAAAGGTGTAACTGTCATTATTTAAAAAACATTACGATTTTAGTAAAAAAGGTAAAACACGTTTCAAGTTGAAATAATCTTTTTCTGTCATGATTTCATTTTATTTTCATTTAAAATAATTTTATTAGTCAATTTGTCCTTTCAAAAGTTATTGGCAAATTAAAAAACAAAATACTAGATAATTTTTAATTTAAGAGATTATTTTATTTGAATGTAATTTGTAATAGTTTATAAAATTTGTATATAAACTTTTAAAATTAAGTAAGAACGTGTGTGTAGGGGGAGCAAAATGGCGCATGTGTCTCAGAATTTAAATTGTTTACCTGTTGAATATTTGACATGCATTTAACATTTTTCTAATGCATTTGAGAAAAATAGAACATTATTGAAAACGTAGATTATTATTAATTAGTGTACTTAATACTTTAACTCCAGAAGGCAAAAAGAAAAGTTATCGCAAGGCGATAATGTCACCAAATCGCGGTTAGAGTTTCAACTGAGAGAGGGAATGAGAGAAGCAAAAAACGTGCAATGTCGTCAAAATAGTTTTGTAGAGATTTTTAACAATTTATACTTTCACTTTGTATAAGGTTGATTATTTCTAAATAATAATTTAAAACAGGTACCTACGTGTGTGTGTGTGTGTGAGAAAACACGACAGACAGAGAACGAGAACAAGAGACAGAGAGAACGAGAGAGAACGAGAACAAGAGACAGAGAGAACGAGAGAGAACGAGAACAAGAGACAGAGAGAACGAGAGAGAACGAGAACAAGAGACAGAGAGAACGAGAGAGAGAACGAGAACAAGAGACAGAGAGAACGAGAGAGAACGAGAACAAGAGACAGAGAGAACGAGAGAGAACGAGAACAAGAGACAGAGAGAACGAGAGAGAACGAGAACAAGAGACAGAGAGAACGAGAGAGAACGAGAACAGACAGAGAGAACGAGAGAGAACGAGAACAAGGAGAGAGAACGAGAGAGAACGAGAACAAGAGACAGAGAGAACGAGAGAGAACGAGAACAAGAGACAGAGAGAACGAGAGAGAACGAGAACAAGAGACAGAGAGAACGAGAGAGAACGAGAACAAGAGACAGAGAGAACGAGAGAGAGAACGAGAACAAGAGACAGAGAGAACGAGAGAGAACGAGAACAAGAGACAGAGAGAACGAGAGAGAATCGAGAACAAGAGACAGAGAGAACGAGAGAGAACGAGAACAAGAGACAGAGAGAACGAGAGAGAACGAGAACAAGAGACAGAGAGAATGAGAGAGAAATCGAGAACAAGAGACAGAGAGAACGAGAGAGAACGAGAACAAGAGACAGAGAGAACGAGAGAGAACGAGAACAAGAGACAGAGAGAACGAGAGAGAACGAGAACAAAAGAGACAGAGAGAACGAGAGAGAACGAGAACAAGCGAGACAGAGAGAGAACGAGAGAGAGAACGAGAACAAGAGACAGAGAGAACGAGAGAGAACGAGAACAAGAGACAGAGAGAACGAGAGAGAACGAGAACAAGAGACAGAGAGAACGAGAGAGAACGAGTGAACAAGAGACAGAGAGAACGAGAGAGAACGAGAACAAGAGACAGAGAGAACGAGAGAGAACGAGAACAAGAGACAGAGAGAACGAGAGAGAACGAGAACAAGAGACAGAGAGAACGAGAGAGAACGAGAACAAGAGACAGAGAGAACGAGAGAGAGAACGAGAACAAGAGACAGAGAGAACGAGAGAGAACGAGAACAAGAGACAGAGAGAACGAGAGAGAACGAGAACAAGAGACAGAGAGAGAACGAGAGAGAACGAGAACAAGAGACAGAGAGAACGAGAGAGAACGAGAACAAGAGACAGAGAGAACGAGAGAGAACGAGAACAAGAGACAGAGAGAACGAGAGAGAACGAGAACAAGAGAGACAGAGAGAACGAGAGAACGAGAACAAGAGACAGAGAGAACGAGAGAGAACGAACAAGAGACAGAGAGAACGAGAGAGAACGAGAAACAAGAGACAGAGAGAACGAGAGAGAACGAGAACAAGAGACAGAGAGAACGAGAGAGAACGAGAACAAGAGACAGAGAGAACGAGAGAGAACGAGAACAAGAGACAGAGAGAACGAGAGAGAACGAGAACAAGAGACAGAGAGAACGAGAGAGAACGAGAACAAGAGACAGAGAGAACGAGAGAGAACGAGAACAAGAGACAGAGAGAACGAGAGAACGAGAACAAGAGACAGAGAGAACGAGAGGAACGAGAACAAGAGACAGAGAGAACGAGAGAGAACGAGAAACAAGAGACAGAGAGAATGAGAGAGAACGAGAACAAGAGACAGAGAGAACGAGAGAGAACGAGAACAAGAGACAGAGAGAACGAGAGAGAACGAGAACAAGAGACAGAGAGAACGAGAGAGAACGAGAACAAGAGACAGAGAGAACGAGAGAGAACGAGAACAAGAGACAGAGAGAACGAGAGAGAACGAGAAACAAGAGACAGAGAGAACGAGAGAGAATGAGAACAAGAGACAGAGAGAACGAGAGAGAACGAGAACAAGAGACAGAGAGAACGAGAGAGAACGAGAACAAGAGACAGAGAGAACGAGAGAGAACGAGAACAAGAGACAGAGAGAACGAGAGAGAACGAGAACAAGAGACAGAGAGAACGAGAGAGAACGAGAACAAGAGACAGAGAGAACGAGAGAGAACGAGAACAAGAGACAGAGAGAACGAGAGAGAACGAGAACAAGAGACAGAGAGAACGAGAGAGAACGAGAACAAGAGACAGAGAGAGAACGAGAGAGAGAACGAGAACAAGAGACAGAGAGAACGAGAGAGAACGAGAACAAGAGACAGAGAGAACGAGAGAGAACGAGAACAAGAGACAGAGAGAACGAGAGAGAATCGAGAACAAGAGACAGAGAGAACGAGAGAGAACGAGAACAAGAGAGAGAGAACGAGAGAGAACGAGAACAAGAGACAGAGAGAACGAGAGAGAACGAGAACAAGAGACAGAGAGAACGAGAGAGAACGAGAACAAGAGACAGAGAGAACGAGAGAGAACGAGAACAAGAGACAGAGAGAACGAGAGAGAACGAGAACAAGAGACAGAGAGTAGAGAGAGAACGAGAACAAGAGACAGAGAGAACGAGAGAGAACGAGAACAAGAGACAGAGAGAACGAGAGAGAACGAGAACAAGAGACAGAGAGAGAACGAGAGAGAACGAGAACAAGAGACAGAGAGAACGAGAGAGAACGAGAACAAGAGACAGAGAGAACGAGAGAGAACGAGAACAAGAGACAGAGAGAACGAGAGAGAACGAGAACAAGAGACAGAGAGAACGAGAGAGAACGAGAACAAGAGACAGAGAGAACGAGAGAGAACGAGAACAAGAGACAGAGAGAACGAGAGAGAACGAGAACAAGAGACAGAGAGAACGAGAGAGAACGAGAACAAGAGACAGAGAGAACGAGAGAGAACGAGAACAAGAGACAGAGAGAACGAGAGAGAGAACGAGAACAAGAGACAGAGAGAACGAGAGAGAACGAGAACAAGAGACAGAGAGAACGAGAGAGAACGAGAACAAGAGACAGAGAGAACGAGAGAGAACGAGAACAAGAGACAGAGAGAACGAGAGAGAACGAGAACAAGAGACAGAGAGAACGAGAGAGAACGAGAACAAGAGACAGAGAGAACGAGAGAGAACGAGAACAAGAGACAGAGAGAACGAGAGAGAACGAGAACAAGAGACAGAGAGAACGAGAGAGAACGAGAACAAGAGACAGAGAGAACGAGAGAGAACGAGAACAAGAGACAGAGAGAACGAGAGAGAACGAGAACAAGAGACAGAGAGAACGAGAGAGAACGAGAACAAGAGACAGAGAGAACGAGAGAGACCGAGAAACAAGAGACAGAGAGAACGAGAGAGAACGAGAACAAAGAGACAGAGAACGAGAGAGAACGAGAACAAGAGACAGAGAGAACGAGAGAGAACGAGAACAAGAGACAGAGAGAACGAGAGAGAACGAGAACAAGAGACAGAGAGAACGAGAGAGAACGAGAACAAGAGACAGAGAGAACGAGAGAGAACGAGAACAAGAGACAGAGAGAACGAGAGAGAACGAGAACAAGAGACAGAGAGAACGAGAGAGAACGAGAAACAAGAGACAGAGAGAACGAGAGAGAACGAGAACAAGAGACAGAGAGAACGAGAGACAGAGAGAACGAGAACAAGAGACAGAGAGAACGAGAGACAGAGAGAACGAGAGAGAAACGAGAACAAGAGACAGAGAGAACGAGAGAGGAACGAGAACAAGAGACAGAGAGAACGAGAGAGAACGAGAACAAGAGACAGAGAGAACGAGAGAGAACGAGAACAAGAGACAGAGAGAACGAGAGAGAACGAGAACAAGAGACAGAGAGAACGAGAGAGAACGAGAACAAGAGACAGAGAGAACGAGAGAGAATGAGAACAAGAGACAGAGAGAACGGTAGAGACCCAGAACAAGAGACAGAGAGAACGAGAGAGAACGAGAACAAGAGACAGAGAGAACGAGAGAGAACGAGAACAAGAGACAGAGAGAACGAGAGAGAACGAGAACAAGAGACAGAGAGAACGAGAGAGAGAACGAGAACAAGAGACAGAGAGAACGAGAGAGAACGAGAACAAGAGACAGAGAGAACGAGAGAGAGAACGAGAACAAGAGACAGAGAGAACGAGAGGGAGAACGAGAACAAGAGACAGAGAGAACGAGAGAGAACGAGAACAAGAGACAGAGAGAACGAGAGAGAACGAGAACAAGAGACAGAGAGAACGAGAGAGAACGAGAACAAGAGACAGAGAGAACGAGAGAGAGAACGAGAACAAGAGACAGAGAGAACGAGAGAGAACGAGAACAAGAGACAGAGAGAACGAGAGAGAACGAGAACAAGAGACAGAGAGAACGAGAGAGAACGAGAACAAGAGACAGAGAGAACGAGAGAGAACGAGAACAAGAGACAGAGAGAACGAGAGAGAACGAGACAGAGAGAACGAGAGAGAGAGAACGAGAGGGAACTCGACAGAGAGAGAGAACGAGAGAGAAATCCGACAGAGAGAGAGAACGAGAGGGAACTCGACAGAGAGAGAGAACGACAGGGAACACGACAGAGAGAGAGAACGACAGGGAACACGACAGAGAGAGAGAGAGAGAAACACGACAGAGAGAGAGAGAGAAACACGAGAGAGAGAGAGAGAGAAACACGGAGAGAGAGAGAGAGAGAAACACGAGAGAGAGAGAAACACGAGAGAGAGAGAAACACGAGAGAGAGAGAAACACGAGAGAGAGAGAAACACGAGAGAGAGAGAGAAACACGAGAGAGAGAGAGAGAGAGAAACACGAGAGAGAGAGAGAGAGAGAAACACGAGAGAGAGAGAGAGAGAGAAACACGAGAGAGAGAGAGAGAGAGAAACAGAGAGAGAGAGAGAGAGAGAAAACAGAGAGAGAGAGAGAGAGAGAAACACGAGAGAGAGAGAGAGAGAAACACGAGAGAGAGAGAGAGAGAGAAACACGAGAGAGAGAGAGAGAGAAACACGAGAGAGAGAGAGAGAGAAACACGAGAGAGAGAGAGAGAGAAACACGAGAGAGAGAGAGAGAGAAACACGAGAGAGAGAGAGAGAGAAACACGAGAGAGAGAGAAACACGAGAGAGAGAGAAACACGAGAGAGAGAGAGAGAACACGAGAACATTTGGCTTTCTAGGATCTGTGTCGACGCTGATTGGTCCAAAGAAATATCATCTGAGTATTTTTAAACCGACACACCATTTTCATTTTCTTGCATAATTTATCCAACGTTCGTGAATTGTTGGCAAAGATTTCTCGATATTTTTTAAAATGTATTAAAATGGAAAATTTTGAACAACCACGATTTTCTCCTCTTCAGTTATTTTTAAACTTACCTGCGAATCTTTTAAACCTGAACGCATTTGATTTGTTTTCAATATTTTAATCAACGACTTCATTGAAATTTTGAGGAGTTTCAATTAAAAGTTAAAATCTTTGTAAATCGTCTATTGACGATGAATAAATTTAGCACAGACTTTAGTGACGTTGTAACACTATCTGCCGGGCTGGCTGGTTGTAGACAATTACGGACGGCCCCTTGACGATGATGTCGAAACGGTACCAATTATGTCGACGCTTTCGGGCCGCTGGTCGTGATCTCGTCACAGAAGCTGGTCCTCAAGACGTCTATTACAACAAAGGACTCACTCCCAACGTTGTGGTTTCATCTCAGAAAGTCACGTTGTATAAACCCGGTAGCCGTATTTCTACCAGATCCAGACCGGACACTTGTGGTTAAAATAAACACGACAAAAAAAAAAATAAATGAAAAAGTTCGAACACGCCTGGAGACTTACGAAGAAAGTCTTTATAAAAAAAAAGAAAAATTACAAAAGCAGAAAATATAATTTGAATTGTAAATACCAGTTTACAACAGAGACGATTCGTTTAAAAATACCACAGCTTTCAATCTTCAATTAAAAATTAAGTCCTTTCGAAGTTTCAGTAAAGTAATCAGAGCTCTTCAAATTTTCATTAAAGTCTATTCATATATTCTCTATAATCAGAGCTGTCAATTTTCCAAAATAACCTTTAAAATAAACTTCTTTCGGGGTTTTTATCGGAGGCGCATTATTCAACATTAAGTTAATCGGCAGCAGGTTTTTCTATGTTTCTTACATCTTCAGCCATGAGTTCTGGGGGTAGGCGACCAGCCTATGGGTCGTGGTTCCCAGTTGAGAACCCTTTCCACAGTCGTTACATTTCGACTGCAATTTGAAAAACTCAACAGGTGATTTTTCTCGCTCAGTCTCCATTTTATAACCATCCATAATCCTCTCGGGGGATTTAGCCGACACAAAGCTGAATTTGCAAATATCAGTACAACAGTTAACTACCTGCAAAAAACTACAGTGCAGGAATTCAAATTACCATACTCACTGAAAAACGTACCTCTTGTCAACAGGCATGAACACATGCTAAATTTATATTACAAAATCGAAAACTTCGTCACCAGATTGAGATGAAAAATTTTGACCCAGATTAAATGCTAGAGCGTTTTACGGTCGCTCATAATTCTTGGGGATTTTACAAGAATATTAATGAGTGTCAAATATTTTAAAATTTCGACTTGCTGTAGTGGTTAACAAGATTGTATTGCAAGATCGATTGGGTAGTGAGTTCGATCCTCACTGGCTGCCCCATACATTCGGCCTTGTACCACATCTAACCTGTATTTAGAAAATTCCCATTAACTTATGTTACTCTTGATAAAATGTATAAATCCATTTCTTCCCCACCTTCAACTATGGGGAAATAACAGGACAGATTTGACCCTGCAACCTTAGTTATCAACCAATATTGGAGAAGGAAAACCCAACCAGACTGTCTTGTACCATTGATGCTGTGGTAAGGTTAGGGTTAATGACCTTTCCTACCATTTTCACAGCTGCGTGTATCCGTTCGGCTCTCGGCCTTTAAAAATACAATGGCCACAGTAGTAGGCCTCAGTCGGTCAGGGTTGATCATGGGTAGCATTCTAGTTGTCTGCTTGACTGGAGCACTGGCGTCTGTGACTGTAGAAACCGATGCGGGGTTGACAGTCTTTGTTGCAGAGGCTGCATTTATGTTTTGTTTCTTGTCTGTCGGAGCTGTCATTTTATTTCCCGCGAACCTGCCTCTCCATGGCGACTTGTGTTAATTGCTCCTCTCTTGATTAAAGTTGTTGGGCCAGGTTCCCCTTCATTTGAACCGGTTGACTGCTACTCTCCCATGACTCCGTGTTGATGCCCAGTTTTTTCATATCGCGTTTTATGATGTCACGATACCGCAGTTGTTGCCGCCCAGTGGGTCTTCTTCCAGGGCTCAGCTCTTCATACAATGGCTACAATTTGTTGACAAATCCACAATTCTCAAATCTTTTAAGTTTGTCTTATCTCAATTATTTAATGACTGTTTGACATTTCAGTCCAAATTTCAAACAGTTTTTGTTAAACTGACCCCTACCCACCCACCAATGTTACCGACGAAAATTTTGGAAACTGAATGGTGTCAAGAAATGCAAAATTATTCTTTCCGGTACATTATATATAATGTACCGGAAAGAATAATTTAAGTTTTTGGGATTCTATATATATAATTTAAATCGAAACACTTACAAATGGTACGTCCTTTTTAACTTAACGACTGAGTGAAGAGTGGGGGCAAACAGACAGATTGAAACAAATATATTAGCGAACCTGAAGGAGACTACCACCACCTTTAAATTGGTTGTTTATTTTTTAAAATATTTCTCTAGCAGTCTTATCGGTTATTACATAAAATTTCCGATTATCAACAAACTTGAAAAAAATTCAATATGTAAACAATTTTAGAAGTGGGGGCTCAATTTTTCATACGTTATAGTTAATCGATCCTCCATATTGGTACCACTCGCGTTGGGGTCGCTTTGTTTTGTTTTTTTTTGGGACGAGTTGTTGATCTTGTTTTTGTCTTTTTCAAGTTTTCTTCAGTTCTTACGATGGTATCTTCCTCGAAAACTAAGACTGGCTTTATTTAAAAATTTCGCAAAGGATTCAGTAGTTGAATATGCGCAAACAAAAAGTTTAATTGCACAGGATCGATTTATTATAAGGTTGTATGAAAAACTGAGCCCCCAACCAGTAAAATTGTTTAAATGTTGAAATTTTTAGAAATCTTTTGTCAATCGGAGAGTAGAGTTTAATCGATAAGATTGCACTGAAAAAAGTAAAACAAAAAATTGATAATCAACCAATTTACAGGTGGTGGTAGTCTCCTTCAGGTCGGCCAAGGGTGTGGTAGTCTCTTCAGGTCGGCCAATATATTTCCAGTGTGATTTTACTTCTGTTTTTGTTTGTTTTAGCCGAGAAACAAAGTCATCTTTACTATTTGTCTATATGGGATGAGCTATTGTAACTATTTGCACTTCATCGTTCGGACTCTTTCTCATCTTTGCCATATTCACGACGTTTCGGATGTTGTATGTTTGGACCTTTTTCAGATGATATATTTTGAAATTTGAAGCCAAACCCTTTATTTCGTCCACGGAGGTGGGTAGATTGTTCTAGTTCCATGTGCCATGCCTTTACTGGATATCTCAGTTTCAGTTAATTTCCTTTAGTAGCTCAACTCTCAAGTCGTTGTTTCCCTCTGCAGTGACCAGGTATTGAACTCACAACTCTTTCTGTCAAGTTACTTTTTGGATTACTCAGTCAACGCTTCTTATCCATGCGGCCATCTTTACTTGCCGCAACTTAAAATTTGTTTCCAGCGGGTATCGAACAGCAGCCATTTTATTTTTTAGTTTTGTAAATTATATCAATATTTATTAATGTATAAAAATACAGGAATTGTGGCAAAAGGCCGAAAAGGGGAGGGTTATAGGATGGTACTACCCTACACCTAGCTAAACACTATCACGGCCCTATCACTCATGAAAAAGTTGCACATTCACTACAGGAACCCATCCAACATCTCCCAATCTTTCACACACTACAATACCACATTTACAAGAGACACCTAAAAGGGGAAGATATTTATTCGCAAACACAGGAAATCGTGGCACAAGGTCGAAAGGGGAGGGGTATAGGTTAGTCAACACTGGCTATCCTATATCTAGCTGAACACTATCAAGACCCATTCACTCATTACAAATAGCTCAATCACCACAAGAACTCCATCCATCACCTCCCAATCTTTCACACACCACAATACCATATATTTACAAGGGGTACCTAAAAAGGGGAAACAAACCCATGAGGTAAAAATGGTAATATATGCAATAATATATACAAAATATATTTACAAGATTTAATGATAATGAAATGAGGGGAGGGGGATGAAATACCCAACAATAAACTAAAATTCATCCATTCCACAAAAAGAGTGGCAATATTAATTTTGTATAAAGTACTAAATAGTGGCACATGGCCGAAAAGGGGAGGGGTAGAGGTTGGTACTAACTTGACTATCCTATACCTAGCTAAACACTATCACGACCCATTCACTCATTACAATTTGCACATACAGCAAAAGAAATCCCATCCATCAGCTCCTAATCCTACATACACCACAATACCACAAACTTACAAGGGACACTCCAAAAAAGGGAAAACCCCATGACAATAAAAATGTATTTATATACAATAGAATATATAATTTAAAACATTTAATGAAAGATGAAATGATGGGAGGGGGATGAACCCAAGAATAAAGTAATACAACAAATCTTTAAACTAAAAATAATAACAATGTTATTAAGCTCCGTCCAACCCAGAAAAAAAGAGTGGCCGCTGTATTCCGCCAAACGGTGAAATCAAGATGCACACTCGCTAAGAGAGTGGGGGAGTATTTTTCTAAATTGTATTGTAGAGTTTTTGTTCCGATGTCAATTTTATTTCCAAAATTGAATGTCAATGAAAAGTAGTAGGAAAGAAATGCCAAGAAAGTTTTGTGAAATTATACTTTTTCGAAGAATCTCATTTGGACAAAGTTGATCGGCGAACAGGTTTAATTGTCTCTTAAGTAGAACCGAATAACACCTATTGGTGAAAATGACTTCTTCTATTTCTCGAACGAATTCAATGGAGAAGACAAATTTTTTTCTTCCGCCCCTGTGACACGTAAACGCATAACGCCAACAGCTAAACGAGACTGCAAAAGCCTAAAGGTTACACTACCAATCTTGCAAAGATACCGGGTTCAATATGTATGTTCTGTGAGAAATATTTTGAAGACTGCCTAACTCAGAATTCACATACAATGAGTACAAAAACTTCCGTGACCAGGTACGTCAATATCTGTATTGGAAAATGTCATCACTACGGGATAAAGAGCAGCAAACTGATATGAATATCATCCTGAACTATAGTCGAGGGAGCAGATATTAGCATTTTCTGAGGCTTTATTCATAGATCGGCACCAAGCAGATATAGAAAAGAAAAACTTTACACAATTACATTAGCGTATCAAGTAACACAATGTGACGATAAACATTCACACTTACCAGAGCCAAAGCGTCCAAGGTGTTGTGATGAATGCGTGCGGCGTAAACCCACGCCAGAGAGTTCAGCTGCGTCCTCGCAAGTGT
>JBBBDQ010028248.1:0-14850 GCA_037127315.1 Ascarosepion bandense | reverse complement strand
AATGCGGGCAATCAAAATTTGTGGAGCAGCTTCTTGTTTGTCCCAATCTTGAAGATTATATTTGAGTTGATTTGCTCTTCTGGTTTTGACTAAATTACCTCCAATCAGCTGTTGGTCACTGCAGAACGAACCTTCAGAAACGGAGATATGTGTACACATGTTGATCTCAAATGCCAATGCGGGCAATCAAAATTTGTGGAGCAGCTTCTTGTTTGTCCCAATCTTGAAGATTATATTTGAGTTGATTTGCTCTTCTGGTTTTGACTAAATTACCTCCAATCAGCTGTTGGTCACTGCAGCACGAACCTTCAGGAAACGGAGATATGTGTACACATGTTGATCTCAAAAACCAATGCGGGCAATCAAAATTTGTGAAACATCTTCTTGTTGTTAATCTTGAGGATTATATTTGAGTTGCTTTGCTATTCTGGTTTTGAGTAATTACCTCCAATCAGCTGTTGGTCACTGCAGAACGAACCTTCAGAAACGGAGATATGTGTACATATTGCAGGTCTCAAATGCCAATGCGGGCAATTAAAATTTGTGGAGCATCTTCTTGTTTGTCCCAATCTTGAAGATTATATTTGAGTTGATTTGCTCTTCTGGTTTTGACTAAATTGCCTCCAATCAGCTGTTGGTCACTGCAGAACGAACCTTCAGAAACGGAGATATGTGTACACACATGTTGATCTCAAAAGCCAATGCGGGCAATCAAAATTTGTGAAGCATCTTCTTGTTTGTCCCAATCTTGAGGATTATATTTGAGTTGCTTTGCTATTCTGGTTTTGAGTAAATTACCTCCAATCAGCTGTTGGTCACTGCAGAACGAACCTTCCGAAACGGAGATATGTGTACACATTGTTGATCTCAAATGCCAATGCGGGCAATTAAAATTTGTGGAGCATCTTCTTGTTTGTCCCAATCTTGAGGATTATATTTGAGTTGCTTTGCTATTCTGGTTTTGAGTAAATTACCTCCAATCGGCTGTTGGTCACTGCAGAACGAACCTTCAAGAAACGGGGAGATATGTGTACACATGTTGATCTCAAATACCAATGCGGGCAATTAAAATTTGTGAAGCATCTTCTTGTTTTGTCCAATCTTGAGGATTATATTTGAGTTGCTTTGCTATTCTGGTTTGATACGAGTACTCCAATCAGCTGTTGGTCACTGCAGAACGAACCTTCAGAAACGGAGATATGTGTACACATGTTGATCTCAAATGCCAATGCGGGCAATTAAAATTTGTGGAGCATCTTCTTGTTTGTCCCAATCTTGAAGATTCTGTTGAGTTCCTTTGCTCTTCTGATTTTGACTAAATTGCCTCCAATCAGCTGTTGGTCACTGCAGAACGAACCTTCAGAAACGTAGATATGTGTACACATGTTGATCTCAAATGCCAATGCGGGCAATTAAAATTTGTGAAGCATCTTCTTGTTTGTCCCAATCTTGAAGATTATATTTGAGTTCCTTTGCTCTTCTGATTTTGACTAAATTGCCTCCAATCAGCTGTTGGTCACTGCAGAACGAACCTTCAGAAACGTAGATATGTGTACACATGTTGATCTCCAAATGCCAATGCGGGCAATTAAAATTTGTGGAGCATCTTCTTGTTTGTCCCAATCTTGAAGATTATATTTGAGTTCCTTTGCTCTTCTGATTTTGACTAAATTGCCTCCAATCAGCTGTTGGTCACTGCAGAACGAACCTTCGAAACGTAGACAATATTGCACATGTTGATCTCAAATACCAATGCGGGCAATTAAAATTTGTGGAGCATCTTCTTGTTTGTCCCAATCTTGAAGATTATATTTGAGTTCCTTTGCTCTTCTGATTTTGACTAAATTGCCTCCAATCAGCTGTTGGTCACTGCAGAACGAACCTTCAAGAAACGTAGATATGTGTACACATGTTGATCTCTCAAAATACCAATGCGGGCAATTAAAATTTGTGGAGCATCTTCTTGTTTGTCCCAATCTTGAAAGATTATATTTGAGTTCCTTTGCTCTTCTGATTTTGACTAAATTGCCTCCAATCAGCTGTTGGTCACTGCAGAACGAACCTTCAGAAACGTAGATATGTGTACACATGTTGATCTCAAATGCCAATGCGGGCAATTAAAATTTGTGAAGCATCTTCTTGTTTGTCCCAATCTTGAAGATTATATTTGAGTTCCTTTGCTCTTCTGATTTTGACTAAATTGCCTCCAATCAGCTGTTGGTCACTGCGGAACGAACCTTCAGAAACGGAGATATGTGTACATGTTGATCTAAATGCAATGAACAATCAAAATTTTTGAAGCATCTTCTTGTTGTCCCAATCTTGAAGATTATATTTGAGTTCCTTTGCTCTTCTGATTTTGACTAAATTACCTCCAATCAGCTGTTGGTCACTGCAGAACAGATATTCAAACGGAGATATGTGTACACATGTTGATCTCAAATGCCAATGCGGGCAATTAAAATTTGTGAAGCATCTTCTTGTTTGTCCCAATCTTGAAGATTATATTTGAGTTCCTTTTGCTCTTCTGATTTTGACTAAATTGCCAATCAGCTGTTGGTCACTGCAGGACGAACCTTCAGAAACGTAGATATGTGTACACATGTTGATCTCAAATGCCAATGCGGGCAATTAAAATTTGTGAAGCATCTTCTTGTTTGTCCCAATCTTGAAGATTATATTTGAGTTCCTTTGCTCTTCTGATTTTGACTAAATTGCCTCCAATCAGCTGTTGGTCACTGCAGAACGAACCTTCAGAAACATGCGATATGTGTACGCATGTTGATCTCAAATGCCAATGCGGGCAATTAAAATTTGTGAAGCATCTTCTTGTTTGTCCCAATCTTGAAGATTATATTTGAGTTCCTTTGCTCTTCTGATTTTGACTAAATTGCCTCCAATCAGCTGTTGGTCACTGCAGAACGAACCTTCAGAAACGTAGATATGTGTACACATGTTGATCTCAAATGCCAATGCGGGCAATTAAAATTTGTGAAGCATCTTCTTGTTTGTCCCAATCTTGAAGATTATATTTGAGTTCCTTTGCTCTTCTAGTTTTGACTAAATTGCCTCCAATCAGCTGTTGGTCACTGCAGAACGAACCTTCAGAAACGTAGATATGTGTACACATGTTGATCTCAAATGCCAATGCGGGCAATTAAAATTTGTGAAGCATCTTCTTGTTTGTCCCAATCTTGAAGATTATATTTGAGTTCCTTTGCTCTTCTGATTTTGACTAAATTGCCTCCAATCAGCTGTTGGTCACTGCAGAACGAACCTTCAGAAACGGAGATATGTGTACACATGTTGATCTCAAATGCCAATGCGGGCAATCAAAATTTGTGAAGCATCTTCTTGTTTGTCCCAATCTTGAAGATTATATTTGAGTTCTTCTGATTTTGACTAAATTACCTCCAATCAGCTGTTGGTCACTGCAGAACGAACCTTCAGAAACGGAGATATGTGTACACATGTTGATCTCAAATGCCAATGCGGGCAATTAAAATTTGTGAAGCATCTTCTTGTTTGTCCCAATCTTGAAGATTATATTTGAGTTCCTTTGCTCTTCTGATTTTGACTAAATTGCCTCCAATCAGCTGTTGGTCACTGCAGAACGAACCTTCAGAAACGTAGATATGTGTACACATGTTGATCTCAAATGCCAATGCGGGCAATTAAAATTTGTGAAGCATCTTCTTGTTTGTCCCAATCTTGAAGATTATATTTGAGTTCCTTTGCTCTTCCTGATTTTGACTAAATTGCCTCCAATCAGCTGTTGGTCACTGCAGAACGAACCTTCAGAAACGTAGATATGTGTACACATATTTGATCTCAAATGCCAATGCAGACGAATTAAAATTTGTGAAACATCTTCTTGTTTGTCCCAATCTTGAAGATTATATTTGAGTTCCTTTGCTCTTCTGATTTTGACTAAATTGCCTCCAATCAGCTGTTGGTCACTGCAGAACGAACCTTCAGAAACGTAGATATGTGTACACATGTTGATCTCAAATGCCAATGCGGGCAATTAAAATTTGTGAAGCATCTTCTTGTTTGTCCCAATCTTGAAGATTATATTTGAGTTCCTTTGCTCTTCTGATTTTGACTAAATTGCCTCCAATCAGCTGTTGGTCACTGCAGAACGAACCTTCAGAAACGTAGATATGTGTACACATGTTGATCTCAAATGCCAATGCGGGCAATTAAAATTTGTGGAGCATCTTCTTGTTTGTCCCAATCTTGAAGATTATATTTGAGTTCCTTTGCTCTTCTGATTTTGACTAAATTGCCTCCAATCAGCTGTTGGTCACTGCAGAACGAACCTTCAGAAACGTAGATATGTGTACACGATGATCTCAAATGCCAATGCGGGCAATCAAAATTTGTGAAGCATCTTCTTGTTTGTCCCAATCTTGAAGATTATATTTGAGGTTCTTTGCTCTGATTTTGACTAAATTGCCTCCAATCAGCTGTTGGTCACTGCAGAACGAACCTTCAGAAACGTAGATATGTGTACACATGTTGATCTCAAATGCCAATGCGGGCAATTAAAATTTGTGGAGCATCTTCTTGTTTGTCCCAATCTTGAAGATTATATTTGAGTTCCTTTGCTCTTCGTTTGACTAAATTGCCTCCAATCAGCTGTTGGTCACTGCAGAACGAACCTTCAAACGTAGATATGTGTACATGTTGATCTCAAATGCCAATGCGGGCAATTAAAATTTGTGAAGCATCTTCTTGTTTATTGTCGAAGGATATATTTGAGTTCCTTTGCTCTTCTGATTTTGACTAATTGCTTCCAATCAGCTGTTGTTGGTCACTGCAGAACGAACCTTCAGAAACGGAGATATGTGTACACATGTTGATCTCAAATGCCAATGCGACGTCAAGAATTTGTGAAGCATCTTCTTGTTTGTCCCAATCTTGAAGATTATATTTGAGTTGCTGCTCTTCTGGTTTGACTAAATTACCTCCAATCAGCTGTTGGTCACTGCAAGGCAGAACCTTCAGAAACGGAGATATGTGTACACATGTTGATCTCAAATGCCAATGCGGGCAATCAAAATTTGTGGAGCAGCTTCTTGTTTGTCCCAATCTTGAAGATTATATTTGAGTTGATTTATACTTTATGGTTTTGACTAAATTACCTCCAATCAGCTGTTGGTCACTGCAGAACGAACCTTCAGAAACGGAGATATGTGTACATATTTGATCTCAAATGCCAATGCGGGCAATTAAAATTTGTGAAGCATCTTCTTGTTTGTCCCAATCTTGAAGATTATATTTGAGTTGCTTTGCTCTTCTGATTTTGACTAAATTGCCTCCAATCAGCTGTTGGTCACTGCGAACGAACCTTCAGAAACGTAGATATGTGTACACATGTTGATCTCAAATGCCAATGCGGGCAATCAAAATTTGTGAAGCATCTTCTTGATTGTCCCAATCTTGAAGATTATATTTGAGTTGCTTTGCTCTTCTGGGTTTGACTAAATTACCTCCAATCAGCTGTTGGTCACTGCAGAACGAACCTTCAGAAACGTAGATATGTGTACACATGTTGATCTCAAATGCCAATGCGGGCAATTAAAATTTGTGAGCATCTTCTTGTTTGTCCCAATCTTGAAGATTATATTTGAGTTCCTTTCTTCTGATTTTGATAAATTGCCTCCAATCAGCTGTTGGTCACTGCAGAACGAACCTTCAGAAACGTAGATATGTGTACACATGTTGATCTCAAATGCCAATGCACGGGCAATTAAAATTTGTGAAGCATCTTCATGTTTGTCCCAATCTTGAAGATTATATTTGAGTTGCTTTGCTCTTCTGATTTTGACTAAATTGCCTCCAATCAGCTGTTGGTCACTGCAGAACGAACCTTCAGAAACGTAGATATGTGTACACATGTTGATCTCAAATGCCAATGCGGGCAATTAAAATTTGTGAAGCATCTTCTTGTTTGTCCCAATCTTGAAGATTATATTTGAGTTCCTTTGCTCTTCTGGTTTTGACTAAATTACCTCCAATCAGCTGTTGGTCACTGCAGAACGAACCTTCAGAAACGTAGATATGTGTACACATGTTGATCTCAAATGCCAATGCGGGCAATTAAAATTTGTGAAGCATCTTCTTGTTTGTCCCAATCTTGAAGATTATATTTGAGTTCCTTTGCTCTTCTGATTTTGACTAAATTACCTCCAATCAGCTGTTGGTCACTGCAGAACGAACCTTCAGAAACGGAGATATGTGTACACATGTTGATCTCAAATGCCAATGCGGGCAATTAAAATTTGTGAAGCATCTTCTTGTTTGTCCCAATCTTGAAGATTATATTTGAGTTCCTTTGCTCTTCTGATTTTGACTAAATTACCTCCAATCAGCTGTTGGTCACTGCAGAACGAACCTTCAGAAACGTAGATATGTGTACACATGTTGATCTCAAATGCCAATGCGGGCAATTAAAATTTGTGGAGCATCTTCTTGTTTGTCCCAATCTTGAAGATTATATTTGAGTTCCTTTGCTCTTCTGATTTTGACTAAATTGCCTCCAATCAGCTGTTGGTCACTGCAGAACGAACCTTCAGAAACGGAGATATGTGTACACATGTTGATCTCAAATGCCAATGCGGGCAATTAAAATTTGTGAAGCATCTTCTTGTTTGTCCCAATCTTGAGGATTATATTTGAGTTCCTTTGCTCTTCTGATTTTGACTAAATTACCTCCAATCAGCTGTTGGTCACTGCAGAACGAACCTGCAGAAACGTAGATATGTGTACACATGTTGATCTCAAATGCCAATGCGGGCAATTAAAATTTGTGGAGCATCTTCTTGTTTGTCCCAATCTTGAAGATTATATTTGAGTTCCTTTGCTCTTCTGATTTTGACTAAATTACCTCCAATCAGCTGTTGGTCACTGCAGAACGAACCTTCAGAAACGTAGATATGTGTACACATGTTGATCTCAAATGCCAATGCGGGCAATTAAAATTTGTGAAGCATCTTCTTGTTTGTCCCAATCTTGAAGATTATATTTGAGTTCCTTTGCTCTTCTGATTTTGACTAAATTACCTCCAATCAGCTGTTGGTCACTGCAGAACGAACCTTCAGAAACATAGATATGTGTACACATGTTGATCTCAAATGCCAATGCGGGCAATTAAAACTTGTGAAGCATCTTCTTGTTTGTCCCAATCTTGAAGATTATATTTGAGTTCCTTTGCTCTTCTGATTTTGACTAAATTACCTCCAATCAGCTGTTGGTCACTGCAGAACGAACCTTCAGAAACGTAGATATGTGTACACATGTTGATCTCAAATGCCAATGCGGGCAATTAAAATTTGTGAAGCATCTTCTTGTTTGTCCCAATCTTGAAGATTATATTTGAGTTCCTTTGCTCTTCTGATTTTGACTAAATTGCTTCCAATCAGCTGTTGGTCACTGCAGAACGAACCTTCAGAAACGGAGATATGTGTACACATGTTGATCTCAAATGCCAATGCGGGCAATCAAAATTTGTGAAGCATCTTCTTGTTTGTCCCAATCTTGAAGATTATATTTGAGTTGCTTTGCTCTTCTGGTTTTGACTAAATTACCTCCAATCAGCTGTTGGTCACTGCAGAACGAACCTTCAGAAACGGAGATATGTGTACACATGTTGATCTCAAATGCCAATGCGGGCAATCAAAATTTGTGGAGCAGCTTCTTGTTTGTCCCAATCTTGAAGATTATATTTGAGTTGATTTGCTCTTCTGGTTTTGACTAAATTACCTCCAATCAGCTGTTGGTCACTGCAGAACGAACCTTCAGAAACGGAGATATGTGTACACATGTTGATCTCAAATGCCAATGCGGGCAATTAAAATTTGTGAAGCATCTTCTTGTTTGTCCCAATCTTGAAGATTATATTTGAGTTGCTTTGCTCTTCTGATTTTGACTAAATTGCCTCCAATCAGCTGTTGGTCACTGCAGAACGAACCTTCAGAAACGTAGATATGTGTACACATGTTGATCTCAAATGCCAATGCGGGCAATCAAAATTTGTGAAGCATCTTCTTGATTGTCCCAATCTTGAAGATTATATTTGAGTTGCTTTGCTCTTCTGGGTTTGACTAAATTACCTCCAATCAGCTGTTGGTCACTGCAGAACGAACCTTCAGAAACGTAGATATGTGTACACATGTTGATCTCAAATGCCAATGCGGGCAATTAAAATTTGTGAAGCATCTTCTTGTTTGTCCCAATCTTGAAGATTATATTTGAGTTCCTTTGCTCTTCTGATTTTGACTAAATTGCCTCCAATCAGCTGTTGGTCACTGCAGAACGAACCTTCAGAAACGTAGATATGTGTACACATGTTGATCTCAAATGCCAATGCGGGCAATTAAAATTTGTGAAGCATCTTCATGTTTGTCCCAATCTTGAAGATTATATTTGAGTTGCTTTGCTCTTCTGATTTTGACTAAATTGCCTCCAATCAGCTGTTGGTCACTGCAGAACGAACCTTCAGAAACGTAGATATGTGTACACATGTTGATCTCAAATGCCAATGCGGGCAATTAAAATTTGTGAAGCATCTTCTTGTTTGTCCCAATCTTGAAGATTATATTTGAGTTCCTTTGCTCTTCTGGTTTTGACTAAATTACCTCCAATCAGCTGTTGGTCACTGCAGAACGAACCTTCAGAAACGTAGATATGTGTACACATGTTGATCTCAAATGCCAATGCGGGCAATTAAAATTTGTGAAGCATCTTCTTGTTTGTCCCAATCTTGAAGATTATATTTGAGTTCCTTTGCTCTTCTGATTTTGACTAAATTACCTCCAATCAGCTGTTGGTCACTGCAGAACGAACCTTCAGAAACGGAGATATGTGTACACATGTTGATCTCAAATGCCAATGCGGGCAATTAAAATTTGTGAAGCATCTTCTTGTTTGTCCCAATCTTGAAGATTATATTTGAGTTCCTTTGCTCTTCTGATTTTGACTAAATTACCTCCAATCAGCTGTTGGTCACTGCAGAACGAACCTTCAGAAACGTAGATATGTGTACACATGTTGATCTCAAATGCCAATGCGGGCAATTAAAATTTGTGGAGCATCTTCTTGTTTGTCCCAATCTTGAAGATTATATTTGAGTTCCTTTGCTCTTCTGATTTTGACTAAATTGCCTCCAATCAGCTGTTGGTCACTGCAGAACGAACCTTCAGAAACGGAGATATGTGTACACATGTTGATCTCAAATGCCAATGCGGGCAATTAAAATTTGTGAAGCATCTTCTTGTTTGTCCCAATCTTGAGGATTATATTTGAGTTCCTTTGCTCTTCTGATTTTGACTAAATTACCTCCAATCAGCTGTTGGTCACTGCAGAACGAACCTTCAGAAACGTAGATATGTGTACACATGTTGATCTCAAATGCCAATGCGGGCAATTAAAATTTGTGGAGCATCTTCTTGTTTGTCCCAATCTTGAAGATTATATTTGAGTTCCTTTGCTCTTCTGATTTTGACTAAATTACCTCCAATCAGCTGTTGGTCACTGCAGAACGAACCTTCAGAAACGTAGATATGTGTACACATGTTGATCTCAAATGCCAATGCGGGCAATTAAAATTTGTGAAGCATCTTCTTGTTTGTCCCAATCTTGAAGATTATATTTGAGTTCCTTTGCTCTTCTGATTTTGACTAAATTACCTCCAATCAGCTGTTGGTCACTGCAGAACGAACCTTCAGAAACATAGATATGTGTACATGTTGATCTCAAATGCCAATGCGGGCAATTAAAATTTGTGAAGCATCTTCTTGTTTGTCCCAATCTTGAAGATTATATTTGAGTTCCTTTGCTCTTCTGATTTTGACTAAATTACCTCCAATCAGCTGTTGGTCACTGCAGAACGAACCTTCAGAAACGTAGATATGTGTACACATGTTGATCAAATGCCAATACGGGCAATTAAAATTTGTGGAGCATCTTCTTGTTTGTCCCAATCTTGAAGATTATATTTGAGTTCCTTTGCTCTTCTGATTTTGACTAAATTGCCTCCAATCAGCTGTTGGTCACTGCAGAACGAACCTTCAGAAACGTAGATATGTGTACACATGTTGATCTCAAATACCAATGCGGGCAATTAAAATTTGTGAAGCATCTTCTTGTTTGTCCCAATCTTGAAGATTATATTTGAGTTGCTTTGCTCTTCTGATTTTGACTAAATTGCCTCCAATCAGCTGTTGGTCACTGCAGAACGAACCTTCAGAAACGTAGATATGTGTACATGTTGATCTCAAATGCCCAATGCGGGCAATTAAAATTTGTGAAGCATCTTCTTGTTTGTCCCAATCTTGAAGATTATATTTGAGTTGCTTTGCTCTTCTGATTTTGACTAAATTGCCTCCAATCGGCTTGTTTGGTCACTGCAGAACTTGAACATCAGAAACGTAGATATGTGTACACATGTTGATCTCAAATACCAATGCGGGCAATTAAAATTTGTGAAGCATCTTCTTGTTTGTCCCAATCTTGAAGATTATATTTGAGTTCCTTTGCTCTTCTGATTTTGACTAAATTGCCTCCAATCAGCTGTTGGTCACTGCAGAACGAACCTTCAGAAACGGAGATATGTGCTTTGTCTTGATCTCAAATGCCAATGCGGGCAATTAAAATTTGTGAAGCATCTTCTTGTTTGTCCCAATCTTGAAGATTATATTTGAGTTGCTTTGCTCTTCTGATTTTGACTAAATTACTTTCCAATCCAGCTGTTGGTCACTGCAGAACGAACCTTCGAGGAAACGTAGATATGTGTACACATGTTGATCTCAAATGCCAATGCACGGGCAATTAAAATTTGTGAAGCATCTTCTTGTTTGTCCCAATCTTGAAGATTATATTTGAGTTCCTTTGCTCTTCTGATTTTGACTAAATTGCCTCCAATCAGCTGTTGGTCACTGCAGAGACAGGTGCCTTCAGAAACGTAGATATGTGTACACATGTTGATCTCAAATGCCAATGCGGGCAATTAAAATTTGTGAAGCATCTTCTTGTTTGTCCCAATCTTGAAGATTATATTTGAGTTCCTTTGCTCTTCTGATTTTGACTAAATTGCCTCCAATCAGCTGTTGGTCACTGCAGAACGAACCTTCAAACGTAGATATGTGTACACATGTTGATCTCAAATGCCAATGCGGGCAATCAAAATTTGTGAAGCATCTTCTTGTTTGTCCCAATCTTGAAAATTATATTTGAGTTGCTTTGCTCTTCTGGTTTGACTAAATTGCCTCCAATCAACTGTTGGTCACTGCAGAACGAACCTTCAGAAACGTAGATATGTGTACACATGTTGATCTCAAATACCAATGCAGGCAATCAAAATTTGTGAAGCATCTTCTTGTTTGTCCCAATCTTGAAGATTATATTTGAGTTCCTTTGCTCTTCTGGTTTTGACTAAATTGCCTCCAATCAGCTGTTGGTCACTGCAGAACGAACCTTCAGAAACGTAAGATATGTGTACACATGTTGATCTCAAATGCCAATGCGGGCGTCAAAATTTGTGAAGCATCTTCTTGTTTGTCCCAATCTTGAAGATTATATTTGAGTTCCTTTGCTCTTCTGATTTTGACTAAATTGCCTCCAATCAGCTGTTGGTCACTGCAGAACGAACCTTCAGAAACGTAGATATGTGTACACATGTTGATCTCAAATACCAATGCGTGCAATTAAAATTTGTGAAGCATCTTCTTGTTGTCCCAATCTTGAAAGTTGCTCATTGAGTTCCTTTTGCTCTTCTAGTTTGACAAAATTTGCCACTAAATCGTATTGGTGATTATGAACAGACTACTTCAGAAACGTAGATATGTGTACACATGTTGATCTCAAATGCCAATGGAGCAATTAAAATTTGTGAAGCATCTTCTTGTTTGTCCCAATCTTGAAGATTATATTTGAGTTCCTTTGCTCACTGATTTTGACCAATTGCCTCCAATCAGCTGTTGGTCACTGCAGAGCCGACCTTTGAGCAATAAAATGTATGTATGCATGTTGATCTCAAATGCCAATGCAGGCAGGTGGTGTGAAGCATCTTCTTGTTGTCAATCTTGAGAACCTGTTGAGTTCCTTTGCTCTTCTGATTTAGGCCTAAATTGCATAATCAGCTGTTGATGCTGCAGAACAGACCTTCAGAAACGTAGATATGTGTACACATGTTGATCCTCAAATATAAATGCAGGGCAATCAGACTGGCAAACTTAACCTTGTTTATCCCAATCTTGAAGATTATATTTGGTTTGTAACATGGTTTTGACTAATTGCCTCCAATGGCTGTTGGTCACAGAACATGGAAAAATAGATATGTGTACATGTTGATCTCAAATGCCAAATGCAGTAGTCTAAAATTTGTAGTATCTTCTTGACATGCTAATCTTAAATTATATTTGAGTTGCTTTGTCTTCTAGTTTTGACTAAATTACCTCCAAATGTTTTCTTAATTGCTGCAGAATAGACCTTCAGAAACGAGAATGTGTGGCACACATGTTGATCTCAAATGCCAATGCGGGCAATCAAAATTTGTGGAGCAGCTTCTTGTTGTCCCAATCTCTGAAGACATGTTGAAGTTAGTTTTAGCTACTGGGTTTTTTGACTAAATTACCTCCAATCAGCTGTTGGTCACCTTTCAGAACAGACCTTCAAAGCAGATATGTGTACATATTTAAGTCTAAATGCCAATGCAGGTAATTAAAATTTGTGGAGCATCTTATTATTTTGTCCCAATCTTGAAGATTATATTTGAGTTGCTTTGCTATTCTGATTTTGACTTCTAATTATAAATCCAGCTAGTGGTCTTTTCCTGAAGAACAGACAGCTTCAGAAACGGAGATATGTGTGTACACATGTTGATCTCAAATGCCAATGTGACAATTAAAATTTGTGGAGCATCTTCTTGTTTTGTCCCAATCTTGAAGTTATATTTGAGTTCTTTACTCTTATGGATTTCAGACTAAGTGCCTCCAATCAGCTGTTGGTCACCCTGAGGCATTGAAAACAGATAATAATACACATGTTTGATCTCAAATGCCAATGCGGGCAATCAAAATTTGTGGAACATCTTCTTGTTTGTCCCAATCTTGAAGATTATATTTGAGTTGCTTTGCTCTTCTGGTTTTGATAAAATTCCTCTAATCAGCTGTTGGTCACTGCAGAGCGAACCTTCAGAAACGGAGATATGTGTACACATGTTGATCTCAAATGCCAATGAGGGCAATCAAAATTTGTGAAGCATCTTCTTGTTTGTCAATCTTGAAGATTATATTTGAGTTCTTTGCTCTTCTGATTTTGACTAAAGTACCTCCAATCAGCTGTTGGTCACACGAGACAGACATTGTGAGAAACATGTGATATGTGTACACATGTTGATCTCCAAATGCCAATGCGAACGTTAAAATTTGTGAAGCATCTTCTTGTTTTGTCCCAATCTTGAACATTATATTTGAGTTCCTTTGCTCTTCTGATTTTGACTAAATTGCCTCCAATCAGCTGTTGGTCACTGCAGAACGAACCTTCAGAAACATGAATATGTGTACACATGTTGATCTCAAATGCCAATGCAGGAGCAATCAAAATTTGTGAAGCATCTTCTTGTTTGTCCCAATCTTGAAGATTATATTTGAGTTGCTTGCTCTTCTGGTTTTGACTAAATTGCCTCCAATCAGCTGTTGGTCACTGCAGAACAGACCTTCAGAAACGTAGATATGTGTACACATGTTGATCTCAAATACCAATGCGGGCAATCAAAATTTGTAGGAGAAAAAATATGCCATTTGTCCCAATCTTGAAGATTATATTTGAGTTGCTTTGCTCTTCCCTGGTTTTGACTAAATTGCTCCAATCAGCTGGCTGGTCACTGCGGAACGAACCTTCAGAAACGGAGATATGTGTACACATGTTGATCTCAAATGCCAATGCGGGCAATCAAAATTTGTGGAGCACTTCTTGTTTATTCCAATCTTGAAGATTATGTTGGGTTGATTTGCTCTTCTGGTTTTGACTAAATTACCTCCAATCAGCTGTTGGTCACTGCAGAACGAACCTTCAGAAACGGAGATATGTGTACCTTCATTGATCTCAAATGTAATGCGGGCAATTAAAATTTGTGGAGCATCTTCTTGTTTGTCCCAATCTTGAAGATTATATTGAGTTGCTTTGCTATTCTGATTTTGATAGAATTGCCTCCAATCTTCTTGGTGCTAGAACGAACCTTCAGAAACGGAGATGTCTTGTGCCACATGTTGATCTAAATGCCAATGCAGGCAGGTAGACGCGGGCATCTTCTTGTTGTCCAAATCTTGAGATTATATTTGAGTTCCTTTGCTCTTCTGATTTTGACTAAATTGCCTCCAAATCAGCTGTTGGTCACTGCAGAACGAACCTTCAGAAACGGAGATATGTGTACACATGTTGATCTCAAATGCCAATGCGGGCAATCCAAAACTGTTGAACATCTTATTGTCCAATCTTGAAGATTATATTTGAGTTACTTCCTCTTCTAGTTTTGACTAAATTGCCCTCCAATCAGCTGTTGGTCACTGCAGACAGGCCTTCAGAAACAGGAATATGTGTACACATGTTGATCTCAAATGCCAATGCGGGCAATCAAAATTTGTGAGCATCTTCTTAGTTTCGTCACAATCTGAAGATTATATTTGAGTTGCTTTTGCTCTTCTGGTTTTGGTATAAGGTGCCTCCAATCAGCTGTTGGTCACTGCAGAACGAACCTTCAGAAACGGAGATATAGCCTTTTGTGTTGATCTCCGATACCAATGCGGGCAATCAAAATTTGTGGAGCATCTTCTTGTTTGTCCCAAT
>JBBBDQ010028245.1:0-24355 GCA_037127315.1 Ascarosepion bandense | reverse complement strand
CCAGCCACTTCCCCCAGACTTTTGTTTTGTGGATTTTGTGTTGTGGGAGCTTAGTGGAGAGCATTTGTTCCTCCGTGTTATTTGTTCGCACTCTGTCTCTCGGACATACTGTTTTCCAGCCCGAGTTTATTGCTCGGGCCAGCGTAAAAGTAGTGT
Organism: Ascarosepion bandense; assembly: GCA_037127315.1. NCBI lineage: Eukaryota > Metazoa > Mollusca > Cephalopoda > Sepiida > Sepiidae > Ascarosepion > Ascarosepion bandense. The sequence goes on along the minus strand of JBBBDQ010028245.1, from coordinate 24,199 downwards.
TCCGGAACGCGAAACACCGGGAAGCAGTTGTCCACCTCGTGGCATGGCCACGGCTAGCCACTTCCCCCTGTTCGTTGGAAGAGCCTAGTGGAGTAGTTGTTCCGCAGTGATATCTGCTCGCACTTTGTCTCTTGGACAACTGATTTCCAGCCCGAGTTCATTGCTCGGGCCAGCGTAAAGTAGCGGTTTCTTCGAGAAACGCGAAACACCAGAAAGAAGTTGTCCGGTGATCGGTCACTTTTGTGGCATGGCCACAGAAGGACCGGGGGAAGTCGGCACTCCCACCACGGCGTCGGTGGGAGATTGGCAACGACGCAGACGACGACGACGTCATAGCCCGCACCATGACCGAGTGGGAGAGCATGCTGTTCGGCTCCCCCACCAGCAGAGGCGGCAGCGGCCACTGTCGCGGCGACCACCCAGCAGCGGCGACTGCACCTGCAGCAGAGACCACCCCAGCAGCGGCGACTGCACCTGCAGCAGCGACCAGACCAGCAGCGGCGACTGCACCTGCAGCAGCGACCACCCCAGCAGCAGCGACTGCACCTGCAGCGGTTGACCACCCCAGCAGCAGCGACTGCACCTGCAGCAGCGACCAATCCAGCAGCGGCGACTGCACCTGCAGCAGCGACCAATCCAGCAGCGGCGACTGCACCTGCAGCAGCAACCAAACGTGCAGCAGCAGCAACCAAACCTGCTCCAGCGACCGGATCTGCAGCAGCATCCAGACCGGCGGCAACTGCAGCAGCAACACCCCCACCGGCACGGACAGCAGCAGCAGCAGCAGCAGCAGCAGCAGCACCAGCGTCCCCCTTACCCTCGACCTCTGGGTGGAAGGGAGGCAAGAAGATCACGCGTAAGGACGAGGACTATTACCAGTCCATCCAAAAGGATTACGCGGAATACATCAGGGGGACGGAGCTTTCGTCTCGAAGCCGGACCAATTGGCGCAGATCGAGGCGAGAGTCATCACCCTGATCACCAAGGACCTGAAGACCAAAAAACTGATCGGCGTCCCCAGGGATACGTTCGAGGAGGGACTGCAGACACTGAAGATCAGAGCCAGGGCCGTAGCGAGGAGAAGCAACACCACGTGGGACGTCCTGCTCGGCTCCGCCGAAGAAGCCAAGAACTTGATCGGCGTGGTTCTGGAGACCAAAACGCTCCAGTTCCACACGGAGTACATGGGCACGAAGAAGGTGAAAATCACGCTGCACGGCGTCCCCATGGACATTGCTGAGGACCACGTGGGCGCCTTCTTCGTCCAATATGGAAGGGTGGCCGAAGTCTCCTCGCTGCGGTCGAAAGCAGGATTCCTCACGGGAGACATGACCCTGCAGGTGACCCTGGACAAGGAAAACATCGCCAAAATCCCCAACATCCTCACCTGCAGGGGTCGTGCCATCTTCGTCATCGTGGAAGGCAGGAAGCCGTGCTGTTGGGTCTGCGGGTCGGCGGAGCACGTGGCAAAGGCGTGCCCAACCAAGAATCCGGCCTCAAAGGCCCAACCAGCCCAACCAGTCAAGCAGCAACCGGCGGCACAGGCGAAGGATGGCGCAAAACAAGCACAACCCACACAGTCTCCCGTGAGCAACAAAGACGGCGAATGGCAGGTGGTGGCCAGGAAGAAAGCCAAAAAACCTTCCCCGGACAATGTGCCGCCACCTGTCAAGACGCCTGCCAAGCAGACCCCGGTGGGGCTGTCGACTCCTACCAAACCTAAGGAGTCCCCGGCGAAGGCGCCGGCAAAACCAAAGGAGGTGTCTCCTCCCAAACAGAGGAAGGCAAGAAGTCCTTCCCCCCAGCAAATGGAAGTACAAAGGACACCCTCCCTGAAACGTGGGAGAGAGGAAGAGGCAGAGGAGCAGCACAACAACACAAAGGCCAGGAGAAGGAGCCGGAGCAACGAAAGGAGGCCGCGAGCCGAAAAATGCAGCTCCCTACCAGTGTCTCCGGTTAAACAGACTTATGCACTAAAGGTAAGAAGTCTTCCTTCATCCCCGCAAAAAGCCTCCCAGTCCCCAGTCTTTAAACTGACCCCCCTGAAATCATGTACTTTAACCCCCACTCCCTCCCCTCCTCCTCTGTCCACTCCCTCTCGGGCAAAAAAGAAAAAAGCCCTGCCCCAAGGGGAAGCACTCCTTAAAGTGAGTGAGGACGTTGCCTCTGAGTGGTCATCTCAGAGGCGAAAACTCTTAAAGCCCCTGCTGAAGCTGACTTCAGTGGAGGGCAAACCAGTTGAAGATCCTAGAAACTTTCCCCAGGCCCCAGGTGTCATCACCCTGGTGAGGAACACCGGTGGCAACCTGAGGGTCTGGGATCACATCCACGAAGCAAAGAGACATTTTGCAAAAGTCACCATGGTTCAGCACAACACACCTGAACTCAAAAAAATGGAAAAAAATTGTTCGGGGAGGTCCCCTGTTTTACTCCACCCCAGTCTCTATAGGGTAGTAAAACTAACATACCCCACGGACGTTGGCGGCATTGTCCTAGACGGACGGATTACGTCCGATGTAGGAACGGGTTCCCTAGGACAGTCCGTCGGGGTCCTATCTGCTAGGGATTTCCGTCCCGTATGTGACTAGTATTTTTGTTGCATGTTTTTGTTGTTTTTCCTTTTCAGAACTAAATCATGTCTATTAAGATAGCCAGCTTAAATGCGAATGGCCTGAGGGATCGGGGTAAGGCGGCTCGCCTGCTTCGTGACCTCTTGTCGTTCGGCGTGGATGTGGCCGCGATCCAAGAGACTCACTTTGTTTGCGAAGTCGACTCGTGTGTGCTGTCTAACGACTATGTCGTCTATTCAGCATATGGGAGCCGGCATGCCAGAGGTGTTTCTTTGCTGGTCAAGCGTACCCTGGACGCGAGGATCGACCTTGTCCATGTCGGTGCCGAGGGCCGGCTGATCGTGGCAGATATTGCAGTGAAAAGCAAATCGTTCCGGCTGATTGCGGTTTATGCGCCCAATGTCCCAGGTGAGCGTGTCTCTTTCTTTCGGCTGTTGGAGCCCTTCATGGTGCATTCAACACGGCTAATCTTAGTTGGGGACTGGAATGCCGTCCTAACCCCCAAATGGGATAGAGGAAGGGGCGCTAGCGGGTGGAGTGGTGATCGTAGCCTGGTTGATCTGATCGGCGAATTTGGTCTCGTCGATAGATACCGGGTCGATCATCCGGATGGGAGCATGTGGACGTGGACGCATAGTTGGCCTTCTACCCGGGTATCCGCGTACCTGGATAGGATGTTAGTCAGAGAAGCCGACATAGACTTCTTAGAATGTCCAACGTTCCACTGGCTAGGCTACTCGGACCACAAACTCGTTTGTGCCCGGGTGGTGTTAGACTTTAGGCCTAGGTTGGCTGGTTATTGGAAGTTCAATCAGTCCTTATTGGACAGACGGGACTTTCGTGACCAGCTGACAAAACTAGTTCAGCGGGAATTAACTGGGCGAGTCATTGGGAGTAGGTGGTGGGTTAACCTTAAGGACACCATTAGGTCTTTTGCCACCAAATATAGCCAGCGGCTCAACCTAGATAAGGCTGCGGAGGCAAAGACACTTAGTGCTAATTTCGCCCGGGCGGAGGCTGGTGGGGATCCCCTAGAGATAGCCTTAGCCAGGGAGGCCCTGGAGCGTTCGACTAGCGGGCGCTACATGGGTCAGGTAATTAGGGCTAAGTTAAGCAAGATGTCTTCCGAAGCTGTGAACATGGGCGCAGAACTGCGCAAGGAAGAAATTCGCCAGGCCGGCGACCGGTACATTCGAGAGGTACGCGACCCGGAGGGACATCTCCTAAGGTCCACCAACGACATGTGCGAGGCGTTCCGGCAGCATTTCGAACACCGATTTACCAAGGAGCCTGGACTCCGTGACGAGGAGTTTCGCAGCTATTTGGCTGACTTTCCCCGGCTTTTGCCGGCTGAAGCGGCTAGCTGCGAAGGGGAGATTACGGAGGACGAAATCTACGTGGCTTTGAAGAAGGTCGGCAGAGGCAAGTCGCCAGGCTTGGATGGTTTGCCCTATGAAATGTACTTGAGGATGTCGCACCTTTTTGTCCCGCTCTTGGCTGTCGTGTTCAACCACTGGTTTCGGCAGGGGTCCATCCCCGGTCGGATCACCAGGGGCGTGATCACGCTGTTGAGAAAAGGCAAGAAGGTTGGGAGGGAACTAGATGATTACAGGCCCATAACTCTGCTAAACACAGAGTTAAAGATTTTGGCCAAGATCCTGACGAATCGCTTGCAGCTAGTTGCCGAGTCTCTGTTGGGACCGGATCAGACTTGTTCTGTGAAGGGACGAACAATTCAGAGCAACCTGCACTTGATTCGCACGATCGTAGAGGGTGTAGAAGACGATGATGAGGCCGCGCTGATCAATTTGGATCAGTCCAAGGCATTTGATAGGATTGACCATGGCTACCTGGCTGCATGCGGGCCGCCGGATTCAAACTGACTTCAGCCGCTGGATTAGCCTTCTGTATCGCTCCCCCAAGGCTGTGGTACAGGTGAACGGGAAGCTGTCGGGCGCTTTCGCGCTGTCCGGAATCCGGTCGACAGGGTTGTCCACTGTCTTCTCTCCTTTACGTCCTGGCGGTGGAGCCCTCCTTCGCCGGCTAAGGGACGAGACGGGCAGTCCGGTCCTACGTGGAATCGCAGTCCCTGGCGGAGCTCGAGCCAGGAGTTTCCGCGTACGCCGATGACGTAACGACCTTTGTGTCCTCCCGCAGGGACATGGGAGCGGTACAGCAGGCGCTTGTACGGTACGAGAAGGTGACAGGGGCCAGAATTAACTGCGACGTGCTTCCGGCTTGCGGTTAGGCGCTTGGAAGGGTGTTTCCTCCCGAGCCCTTCGACTGGACGGACGGGCCGGTCAAACTCCTCGGAGTTTGGTTCGGTCCGGACTTACAGTTGGAGAAAAACTGGTCTGAAGTACTGGCAAGGTCGGCGCGTCGGTCAAGGTTTGGCGTCGACGGGGTCTCTCCGTGAGGGGCTTGGCGGAGGTGTGCAACACATACCTCTTTCCCATGATCCTTTACCGGCTGTCGGTACTTCCCCTTTGTGACGATCATGAGAAGGCGCTCGAGCGTTTTGCTATTCTCCTGCCTGTGGAGAGGACGCAGAAGCCACATGGTCGACAAGGAGTCTGTTGCCTCCGTCCGTGTCAAGGGGTCTGGGGATGCCACACTTGAGGAGCCACGTGCTCTTCGAGGTTGGCATTTCTCCGGAAGACGCGTTGGAGGAAGATCGGTTGCTTGCGGGGGTAGTGAGGGACATGTTCCCTTGCCTTGCAATCGCTCCCCCGACCCTATGGCTGACCGTCAGGCCTTGGGTTGCGACCGAAATTCCTGCTCGAATGTCTGGCGGCCTTACAGGCCATTCCACGGTCCAGTGACCTTTCACAGCCTAGGAAACTCTTCTATCGGGGATTAGTGGAGGGTGCCGTGAAGGATAAGCTGTGGAGTAAGCTCGGCATGTCGAGAGTGGAGTACCGCTCTCGGTGGTCTTGGGCGCCAGGTGCGGATTGGCTCAGCAACTCTGAGTTCTCTCTGACCTGGCGATTGGCTCGGAATGGTTTGTCGCTCCAATGAGCGGCCGTTTCGCAGTAGGCCTGGCGGATTTGCCAGATTGTGAACGTTGCAACCTTGGAATCAAGGAGACGTCGGCGCACGCCTTCTTCCATTGTTCGCGCGTTCGCCCGTTGTGGGCGCGTGTCGGCGAGTTGACTGCTCGTATCTCGCCGCGGGAGCTTGTGCTCATTGATCGCGCATACGCTGTGGACAATGTGTCGCCCCCGTACTCTGGTGTGAAGCGGATGGTGTTTCTGTCGCTACTGGCCACGGCTAGAATGGTGATTTGGATGACGCGTCTGGAGGAAGTGCTTGCGGGGGAGGTCGTCTTTCGGATCAGGATCTAATCAAATATTTTGAGCACCAGCTCAAAATGAAGGTGGGAAGAACTGAACGGAAACGGCTGCACCCGACAGACTTTAGCAAGGAGTGGATATATGCAGCGAGCCTGGTTCGTGTGACCGGGGCTAACTTCTGTGATTTTCTTTTTAGTTCTGCCAAGTCACATCGGGGTGGATTCCTCTGGAACCCCTCCCGCGGTTAAGGTTAGCTTTCTTTTGTATACCTAGTTAATGTGAGTGAATGTATTTGTCCTAGCCTGTTCCCGGCTCCATTACTTTTTGTTATGATCCAGTTCGAGATTCCCACTGACCATTGTTATTTTGCCCCGTTTTATTCTCGGCTGCAGAGGTCAGCCTTATATATTCTCCAGTCCAATTTATTTTTGTACCCAGCTTCTCCATTCCCCTTAGAAGAGAGCGGCTTGATTTTTGTCTCTACAGGCAGAATACAGTGGCCTCTTTAATTACGAAAGTGTGTTTGGGTCTTACTAACATTTTGTATAAATATTCATTTGAAATTGTTTTTGTTTTGGGGATTTTTTGTTTCTTCATACCTCCCCATCATATCATCTCATGTACAAATGTTAAAATCTATTTTTGTATATAATTGTAAATAGTCACAAATTTTTATGTACAAATTTTAAAATCTATTTTTGTAAATAATCACAAATTTTTATGTACATTTTGGGGCGTTTTTGTAGGTCCCCGGTATGTTTTTGCGATATTTTGGTGCTAGATAAGTACGAGTGGTGATGGACAAATTCTTGTATGGTGAATGAGAATCATTGTAACGTATGTATGGGTCGTGAATCCGATTAGCTAGGTATAGGATATAGTAACTGAAGACCACCCCAAGTTTTGTTCCCCCTCCCACCTTTCGGCCTTGTGCCATAATTCATGTAAAAATGAATAAATAAAACCAGCCACTTCCCCCCAGACTTTTGTTTGTGTGGATTTTGTGTTGTGGGAGCTTAGTGGAGCATTTGTTCCTCCGTGTTATTTGTTCGCACTGTCTCTCGGACATACTGTTTTTCAACCCGAGTTTATTGCTCGGGCCAGCGTAAAAAGTAGTGGTCTTCGGAACGCGAAACACCGGGAAGCGGTTGTCCACCTCGTGGCATGGCACGGCCTAGCCACTTCCCCCCTGTTCGTTGGAAGAGCCTAGTGGAGTAGTTGTTCCGCAGTGATATCTGCTCGCACTTTGACAGCGTAAAGTAGCGGTTTCTTCGAAAACGCGAAACACCGGAAAGAAGTTGTCCGGTGATCGGTCACTTTTGTGGCATGGCCACCAGAAGGACCGGGGAAATCGGCACTCCCACCACGGCGTCGGTGGGAGATTGGCAACTGTGTGACGCAGACGACGACGACGTCATAGCCCGCACCATGACCGAGTGGGAGAGCATGCTGTTCGGCTCCCCCACACCAGCGGAGGCGGCAGCGGCCCTGCTGTCAGCAGCGACCGGACCAGCAGCGGCGACTGCACCTGCAGCAGAACCACCCCAGCAGCGGCGACTGCGCCTTGCAGCAGCGACCAGACCAGCAGCGGCGACTGCACCTGCAGCAGCGACCACCCCAGCAGCGGCGACTGCACCTGCAGCAGCGACCAATCCAGCAGCAGCGACTGCACCTGCAGCAGCGACCAATCCAGCAGCGGCGACTGCACCTGCAGCAGCAACCAAACGTGCAGCAGCGACCAAACCTGCTCAGCGACCGGATCTGCAGCAGCATCCAGACCGGCGGCAACTGCAGCAGCAACACCCCCACCGGCACGGACAGCAGCAGCAGCAGCAGCAGCAGCAGCAGCACCAGCGTCCCCCTTACCCTCGACCTCTGGGTGGAAGGAGGCAAGAAGATCACGCGTAAGGACGAGGACTATTACCAGTCCATCCAAAAGGATTACGCGGAATACATCGGGGAGACGGGCTCGTCTCGAAGCCGGACAATTGGCGCAGATCGAGGCGAGAGTCATCACCCTGATCACCAAGGACCTGAAGACCAAAAAACTGATCGGCGTCCCCAGGGATACGTTCGAGGAGGGACTGCAGACACTGAAGATCAGAGCCAGGGCCGTAGCGAGGAGAAGCAACACCACGTGGGACGTCCTGCTCGGCTCCGCCGAAGAAGCCAAGAACTTGATCGGCGTGGTTCTGGAGACCAAAACGCTCCAGTTCCACACGGAGTACATGGGCACGAAGAAGGTGAAAATCACGCTGCACGGCGTCCCCATGGACATTGCTGAGGACCACGTGGGCGCCTTCTTCGTCCAATATGGAAGGGTGGCCGAAGTCTCCTCGCTGCGGTCAAGAAAGCGGGATTCCTCACGGGAGACATGACCCTGCAGGTGACCCTGGACAAGGAAAACATCGCCAAAATCCCCAACATCCTCACCTGCAGGGGTCGTGCCATCTTCGTCATCGTGGAAGGCAGGAAGCCGTGCTGTTGGAGTCTGCAGATCGTGGCGGAGCACGTGGCAAAGGCGTGCCCAGCAGAATCCGGCCTCAAAGGCCCAACCAGCCCAACCAGTCAAGCAGCAACCGGCGGCACGGGCGAAGAGGATGGCACCAAAACAAGCACAACCCACACAGTCTCCCGTGAGCAACAAAGACGGCGAATGGCAGGTGGTGGCCAGGAAGAAAGCAAAAAACCTTCCCCGGACAATGTGCCGCCACCTGTCAAGACGCCTGCCAAGCAGACCCCGGTGGGGCTGTCGACTCCTACCAAACCTGGGAGTCCCCGGCGAAGGCGCCGGCAAAACCAAAGGAGGTGTCTCTCCTCCCAAACAGAGGAAAGGCAAGAAGTCCTTCCCCCCAGCAAATGGAAGTACAAAGGACACCCTCCACGTGGGAGAGAGGAAGAGGCAGAGGAGCAGCACAACAACACAAAGGCCAGGAGAAGGAGCCGGAGCAACGAAAGGGGAGCCGCGAGCCGAAAAATGCAGCTCCCTACCAGTGTCTCCGGTTAAACAGACTTATGCACTAAAGGTAAGAAGTCTTCCTTCATCCCCGCAAAAAGCCTCCCAGTCCCCAGTCTTTAAACTGACCCCCCTGAAATCATGTACTTTAACCCCCACTCCCTCCCCTCCTCCTCTGTCCACTCCCTCTCGGGCAAAAAAGAAAAAAGCCCTGCCCCAAGGGGAAGCACTCCTTAAAGTGAGTGAGGACGTTGCCTCTGAGTGGTCATCTCAGAGGCGAAAACTCTTAAAGCCCCTGCTGAAGCTGACTTCAGTGGAGGGCAAACCAGTTGAAGATCCTAGAAACTTTCCCCAGGCCCCAGGTGTCATCACCCTGGTGAGGAACACCGGTGGCAACCTGAGGGTCTGGGATCACATCCACGAAGCAAAGAGACATTTTGCAAAAGTCACCATGGTTCAGCACAACACACCTGAACTCAAAAAATGGAAAAAAAAATTGTTCGGGGAGGTCCCCCGTTTTACTCCACCCCAGTCTCTATAGGGTAGTAAAACTAACATACCCCACGGACGTTGGCGGCATTGTCCTAGACGGACGGATTACGTCCGATGTAGGAACGGGTTCCCTAGGACAGTCCGTCGGGGTCCTATCTGTTAGGATTTCCGTCCCGTATGTGACTAGTATTTTTGTTGTACGTTTTTGTTGTTTTTCCTTTCAGAACTAAATCATGTCTATTAAGATAGCCAGCTTAAATGCGAATGGCCTGAGGATCGGGGGTAAGGCGGCTCGCCTGCTTCGTGACCTCTTGTCGTTCGGCGTGGATGGGCCGCGATCCAAGAGACTCACTTTGTTTGCGAAGTCGACTTCCGTGTGTGCTGTCTAACGACTATGTCGTCTATTCAGCATATGGGAGCCGGCATGCCAGAGGTGTTTCTTTGCTGGTCAAGCGTACCCTGGACGCGAGGATCGACCTTGTCCATGTCGGTGCCGAGTGGCCGGCTGATCGTGGCAGATATTGCAGTGAAAAGCAAATCGTTCCGGCTGATTGCGGTTTATGCGCCCAATGTCCCAGGTGAGCGTGTCTCTTTTCTTTCGGCTGTTGGAGCCCTTCATGGCATTCAACACGGCTAATCTTAGTTGGGGACTGGAATGCCGTCCTTAACCCCAAAATGGGATAGAGGGAAGGGCGCTAGCGGGTATGGGTGATCGTAGCCTGGTTGATCTGATCGGCGAATTTGGTCTCGTCGATAGATACCGGGTCGATCATCCGATGGGGAGCATGTAGACGTGGACGCATAGTTGGCCTTCTACCCGGGTATCCGCGTACCTGGATAGGATGTTAGTCAGAGAAGCCGACATAGACTCTTTAGAATGTCCAACGTTCCACTGGCTAGGCTACTCGGACCACAAACTCGTTTGTGCCCGGGTGGTGTTAGACTTTAGGCCTAGGTTGGCTGGTTATTGGAAGTTCAATCAGTCCTTATTGGACAGACGGGACTTTCGTGACCAGCTGACAAACTAGTTCAGCGGGAATTAACTGGGCGAGTCATTGGGAGTAGGTGGTGTTAACCTTAAGGACACCAATAGGTCTTTTGCCACCAAATATAGCCAGTGCTCAACTCTAGATAAGGTTGCGGAGGCAAAGACACACTTAGTGCTAATTTCGCCCGGGCGGAGGCTGGTGGGGATCCCCAGAGATAGCCTTAGCGAGGCCCTGAGCGTTCGACTAGCGGGCGCTACATGGGTCAGGTAATTAGGGGACAAGTTAAGCAAGATGTCTTCCGAAGCTGCGGAACATGGGCGCAGAACTGCGCATGGAAGAAATTCGCCAGGCCGGCGACCGGTACATTCGAGAGGTACGCGACCCGGAGGGACATCTCCCAAGGTCCACCAACGACATGTGCGAGGCGTTCCGGCAGCATTTCGAACACCGATTTACCAAGGAGCCTGGACTCCGTGACGAGGAGTTTCGCAGCTATTTGGCTGACTTTCCCGGCTTTTGCCGGCTGAAGCGCTAGCTGCGAAGGGGAGATTACGGAGGACGAAATCTACGTGGCTTTGAAGAAGGTCGGCAGAGGCAAGTCGCCAGGCTTGGATGGTTTGCCCTATGAAATGTACTTGAGGATGTCGCACCTTTGTCCTGCTTCTTTGGCTGTCGTGTTCAACCACTGGTTTCGGCAGGGGTCCATCCCCGGTCGGATCACCAGGGGGCGTGATCACGCTGTTGAGAAAGGCAAGAAGGTTGGGAGGGAACTAGATGATTACAGGCCCATAACTCTGCTAAACACAGAGTTAAAGATTTTGGCCAAGATCCTGACGAATCGCTTGCAGCTAGTTGCCGTGGTCTCTGTTGGGACCGGATCAGACTTGTTCTGTGAAGGGACGAACAATTCAGAGCAACCTGCACTTGATTCGCACGATCGTAGAGGGTGTAGAAGACGATGATGAGGCCGCGCTGATCAATTTGGATCAGTCCAAGGCATTTGATAGGATTGACCATGGCTACCTGGCTGCTGTCCTGCAGGCTGCCGGATTCAAACCCGACTTCAGCCGCTGGATTAGCCTTCTGTATCGCTCCCCCAAGGCTGTGGTACAGGTGAACGGGAAGTTGTCAGCGCTTTGCGCTGTCTAGGTCGGTCCGACAGGGTTGTCCACCGTCTTCTCCTTTACGTCCTGGCGTTGGAGCCCTTCGCCGGCTAAGGGACGAGACGGGCAGTCCGGTCCTACGTGGAATCGCAGTTCCTGGCGGAGCTCGAGCCAGGGTTTCCGCGTACGCCGACGACGTAACGACTTTGTGTCCTCCCAGGGACATAGAGGCGGTACAGCAGGCGCTTGTACGGTACGAGAAGGTGACAGGGGCCAGAATTAACTGCGACAAGTCTTCCGGCTTGCGGTTAGGCGCTTGAAGCGTGTTTCTCTCCCGCCCTTCGATTTTATTAGACGGGCCGGTCAAGCTCCTCGAGCTTGTTCGGTCCGGACTTACAGTTGGAGAAAACTGGTCTGAAGTACTGGCAAATGGCGCGTCGGTCAAGGTTTGCGTCGACGGGGGCTCCTCCGTGAAGGGCTTGGCGGAGGTGCGCAACACATACCTCTTTCCCATGATCCTTTACCGGCCGTCAGTACTTTGTGACGATCATGAGAGCTCGAGCGTTTGTTATTCTCCTGCCTGTGGAGAGACGCAAACATGGCTTCACAAAGGAGTCTGTTGCTTCCGTCCGTGTCAAGGGGTCTGGGGATGCTACACTTGAGGAGCCACGTGCTCGCCTTCGAGGTTGGCATTTCTCAGGCGCGCGTTGAGTGAAGATCGGTTGCTTGCGGGGGTAGTGAGGGGACATAAGCCCTCGCTCCTACCATCGCTCCCGACCCCATGGCTGACCGTCAGGCCTTGGGTGCGACCGAAATTCCTGCTCGAATGTCTGGCGGCCTTACAGGCCATTCCACGGTCCAGGTGACCTTTCACAGCCTAGGAAACTCTTTCTATCGGGGACAGTGGAGGGTGCCGCATGATAAGCTGTGGAGTAAGCTCGGCATGTCGAGAGTGGAGTACCGCTCTATTGATGTCTTGGGGCGCCAGGTGGATTGGCTCAGCAATCCTGAGTTCTCTCTGACCCGGCGATTGGCTCGGAATGGTTTGTCGCTCAATGACAAGCGTTTCGCAATGGGCCTGGCGGATTTGCCAGATTGTGAACGTTGCAACCTTGGAATCAAGGAGACGTCGGCGCACGCCTTCTTCCATTGTTCGCGCGTTCGCCCGTTGTGGGCGCGTGTCGGCGAGTTGACTGCTCGTATCTCGCCGCGGGAGCTTGTGCTCATTGATCGCGCATACGCTGTGGACAATGTCGCCCCCGTACTTGTGAAGCGGATGGTGTTTCTTGGCTGCTACTGGCCACGGCTAGAATGGCAGTGATTTGGATGACGCGTCTGGAGGAAGTCTTGCGGGGAGGTCGCTCGGATCAGGATCTAATCCGATATTTTTACACCAGCTCAAAATGAAGATTAGAACTGAACGAAACGGCTGCACCCGACAGACTTTAGCAAAAGGTGGATATATGCAGCGAGCCCGGTTCGTGTGACCGGGGCTAGCCTTGATTTTTCTTTAGTTCTGCCGTCACATCGGGGTGGGACTTTCGAACCCCCTCCCATGGTTAAGGTTAGCTTTCTTTTTGTATACCTAGTTAATGTGTGGAGTGAATGGCCTTCGTCCTAGCTCGTTCCCGGCTCCATTACTTTTGTTATGATTCAGTTCGAGATTCCCACTGACCATTGTTATTTTTGCCTCGTTTTATTCTCTTCGGCTGGTCAGCCTTGCATATTCTCCAGTCCAATTTATTTTTGTACCCAGCTTCTCCATTCCCCTTAGAAAGAGAGCGGCTTGATTTTGTCTCTACAGGCAGAATACAGTGGCCTCTTTAATTACGAGGGTGTGTTTAAGTCTTACTAACATTTTGTATAAATATTCATTTGAAATTGCTTTGTTTTGGGGATTTTTTGTTTCTTCATACCCCTCCCCATCATATCATCTCATGTACAAATGTTAAAATTATTTTTGTACTATAATTGTAAATAGCTCACAAATTCTTGTACAAATTTTAAAATCTATTTTTGTAAATAATCACAAATTTTTATGTACATTTGGGGCGTTTTTGTGTGGTCCCCGGTATGTTTTTGCGATATTTGAAAATAGACAGCACGAGTGGTGGGGAGGACAAATTTTTATGGTGAATGAGAATCAGTCAGGCCGTATGTATGGGTCGTGAATCCGATTAGCTAGGCATAGGATATAGTAACTGAAGACCACTCCAAGTTTTGTTCCCCCTCCCACCTTTCGGGTTTTGTGCCATAATTCATGTAAAAATGAATAAAAACCAGCCACTTCCCCAGACTTTTGTTTGTGTGGATTTTGTGTTGTGGGAGCTTAGTGGAGCATTTGTTCTCCGGTGTTATTTGTTCGCACCTGTCTCTCGACATATTGCTTCTTCAGCCCGAGTTTATTGCTCGGGTCAGCGTAAAAGTAGTGGTCTTCGGAACGCGAAACACCGGGAAGCAGTTGTCCACCTCGTGGCATGGCCACGGCCTAGCCACTTCCCTCTGTTCGTTGAAGAGCCTAGTGGAGTAGTTGTTCCGCAGTGATATCTGCTCGCACTTTGTCTCTTGGACAACTGATTTCCAGCCCGAGTTCATTGCTCGGCCAGCGTAAAGTAGCGGTTTCTTCGAAAAACGCGAAACACCGGAAAGAAGTTGTCCGGTGATCGGTCACTTTTTGCGCGGCCACAGAAGGACCGGGGAAGTCGGCACCCCACCGTCGCGTCGGTGGGAGATTGGAAACTGTGTGACGCAGACGACGACGACGCTGCGGCCCGCACCATGACCGAGGGGAGAGCATGCTGTTCGGCTCCCCCACACCAGCGGAGGCGGCGGTGGCCACACTGCTCAGCAGCGACCGGACCAGCAGCGGCGACTGCACCTGCAGCAGAGACCGTACTCCCCAGCAGCGGCGACCGTACCCGCAGCAGCGACCAGACCAGCAGCGGCGACTGCACCTGCAGCAGCGACCACCCCAGCAGCGGCGACTCTACCTGCAGCAGCGACCAATCCAGCAGCGGCGACTGCACCTGCAGTAGCGACCAACCAGTAGCATCAGCACCTGCAGCAGCAACCAAACGTGCAGCAGCAGCAACCAAACCTGCTCCAGCGACCGGATCTGCAGCAGCATCCAGACCGGCGGCAACTGCAGCAGCAACAGCCCCACCGGCACGGACAGCAGCAGCAGCAGCAGCAGCGGCAGCAGCACCAGCGTCTCTACCTCGACCTCTGGGTGGAAGGGAGGCGCGAAGATCACGCGTGCGGACGAGGACTATTACCAGTCCATCCAGGCGATTATTGGGCGGAATTGGTTGGGCATCAGGGGGACGGAGCTTCGTCTCGAAGCCGGACCAATTGGCGCAGATCGAGGCGAGAGTCATCACCCCGATCACCAAGGACCCAAGACCAAAAACTGATCGGCGTCCCCAGGGATACGTTCGAGGAGGGACTGCAGACACTGAAGATCAGAGCCAGGGCCGTAGCGAGGAGAAGCAATACCACGTGGGACGTCCGTCAGCTCCGCCGAAGAAGCCAAGAACTTGATCGGCGTGGTTCTGGAGACCGCAAAACGCTCCAGTTCGACACGGAGCACATGGGCACGAAGAAGGTGAAAACATGCTTTCGCACGGCGTCTCTATGGACATTGCTGAGGACCACGTGGCGCCTTCTTCGTCCAATATGGAAGGGTGGCCAAGTCTCTCGCCGTGGTCAAGCAGGATTCTCACGGGAGACGGCCATTCTGCAGGTGACCCTGGACAAGGAAAACATCGCCAAAATCTCCCAACATCCTCACCCGGCGTAGGCCGCCATCTTCGTCATCGTGGAAGGCAGGAAGCTGTGTTGCTGGTTCAGGTCGGCGGAGCACGTGGCAAAGGCGCCCGACCAAGAATCTGCCTCAAAGGCTCAACCAGCCCAACTCAGTCAAGCAGCAACTGGCGGCACAGGCGAAGGATGGCGCAAAACAAGCACAACCTGTTGAAGTCTCCCGTGAGCAACAAAGACGGCGAATGGCAGGTGGTGGCCATGGAAGAAAGCCAAAACCTTCCCCGGACAATGTGCCGCCACCTGTCAAGACGCCTGCTGCCAGACCTCAGGTCGACCACCAAACCTATGAGTTCCGGCGGCGCCGGCAAAACCAAAGGAGGTGTCTCCTCCCAAACAGAGGAAGGCAAGAAGTCCTTCCCCCCAGCAAACAAGGCGCGACACCCTCCCCGAAACGTGGGAGAGAGGAAGAGGCAGAGGAGCAGCACAACAACACAAAGGCCAGGAGAAGGAGCCGAGCAACGAAAGGAGGCCGCGAGCCGAAAATGCAGCTCCCTACCAGTGTCTCCGGTTAAACAGACTTATGCACTAAAGGTAAGAAGTCTTCCTTCATCCCCGCAAAAAGCCTCCCAGTCCCCAGTCTTTAAACTGACCCCCCTGAAATCATGTACTTTAACCCCCACTCCCTCCCCTCCTCCTCTGTCCACTCCCTCTCGGGCAAAAAAGAAAAAAGCCCTGCCCCAAGGGGAAGCACTCCTTAAAGTGAGTGAGGACGTTGCCTCTGAGTGGTCATCTCAGAGGCGAAAACTCTTAAAGCCCCTGCTGAAGCTGACTTCAGTGGAGGGCAAACCAGTTGAAGATCCTAGAAACTTTCCCCAGGCCCCAGGTGTCATCACCCTGGTGAGGAACACCGGTGGCAACCTGAGGGTCTGGGATCACATCCACGAAGCAAAGAGACATTTTGCAAAAGTCACCATGGTTCAGCACAACACACCCGAACTCAAAAAAATGGAAAAAAATTGTTCGGGGAGGTCCCCTGTTTTACTCCACCCCAGTCTCTATAGGGTAGTAAAATCCAACATACCCCACGGACGTTGGCGGCATTGTCCTAGACGGACGGATTACGTCCGATGTAGGAACGGGTTCCCTAGGACAGTCCGTCGGGGTCCTATCTGTTAGGGATTTCCGTCCTGTACGGTGACTAGTATTTTTGTTGCATGTTTTTGTTGTTTTTCCTTTTCAGAACTAAATCATGTCTATTAAGATAGCCAGCTTAAATGCGAATGGCCTGAGGGATCGGGGTAAGGCGGCTCGCCTGCTTGCACCCTTGTCGTTCGGCGTGGATGTGGCCGCTAGATCCAAGAGACTCACTTTGTTTGCGAAGTCGACTCGTGTGTGCTGTCTAACGACTATGTCGTCTATTCAGCATATGGGAGCCGGCATGCCAGAGGTGTTTCTTTGCTGGTCAAGCGTACCCTGGACGCGAGGATCGACCTTGTCCATGTCGGTGCCGAGGGCCGGCTGATCGTGGCAGATATTGCAGCGGAAAAGCAAATCGTTCCGGCTGATTGCGGTTTATGCGCCCAATGTCCCAGGTGAGCGTGTCTCTTTCTTTCGGCTGTTGAGCCTTTCCGCGGTGCATTCAACACGGCTAATCTAGTTGGGGACTGAATGCCGTCCTAACCCCCAAATGGGATAGAGGAAGGGCGCTATGGGTGGAGTGGTGATCGTAGCCTGGTTGATCTGATCGGCGAATTTGGTCTCGTCGATAGATACCGGGTCGACTATCCGGATGGGAGCATGTGATGGACGCATAGTTGGCCTTCTACCCGGGTATCCGCGTACCTGGATAGATGTTAGTCAGAGAAGCCGACATAGACTTCTTAGAATGTCCAACGCTCCACTGGCTAGGCTACTCGGACCACAAACTCGTTTGTGCCCGGGTGGTGTTAGACTTTAGGCCTAGGTTGGCTGGTTATTGGAAGTTCAATCAGTCCTTATTGGACAGACGGGACTTTCGTGACCAGCTGACAAAACTAGTTCAGCGGGAATTAACTGGGCGAGTCATTGGGAGTAGGTGGTGGGTTAACCTTTAAGGACACCATTAGGTCTTTTGCCACCAAATATAGCCAGCGGCTCAACCTAGATAAGGCTGCGGGAGGCAAAGACACTTAGTGCTAATTTCGCCCGGGCGGAGGCTGGTGGGGATCCCCTAGAGATAGCCTTAGCCAGGAGGCCCCGGAGCGTTCGATCAGCGGGCGCTACATGGGTCAGGTAATTAGGGCTAAGTTAAGCAAGATGTCTTCCGAAGCTGTGAACATGGGCGCAGAACTGCGCAAGGAAATAGGGCTCGCCAGGCCGGCGACCGGTACATTCGAGAGGTACGCGATCCGGAGGGACATCTCCTAAGGTCCACCAACGACATGTGCGAGGCGTTCCGGCAGCATTTCGAACACCGATTTACCAAGGAGCCCGGACTCCGTGACGAGGAGTTTCGCAGCTATTTGGCTGACTTTCCTCGCTTTTGCCGGCTGAAGCGGCTAGCTGCGAAGGGGAGATTACGGAGGACGAAATCTACGTGGCTTTGAAGAAATAGTCGGCAGAGGCAAGTCGCCAGGCTTGGATGGTTTGCCCTATGAAATGTACTTGAGGATGTCGCACCTTTTTGTCCCGTTTGGCTGTCGTGTTCAACCACTGGTTTCGGCAGGGGTCCATCCCCGGTCGGGTCACCAGGGGCGTGATCACGCTGTTGAGAAAAGGCAAGAAGGTTGGGAGGAACTAGATGTGATTACAGGCCCATAACTCTGCTAAACACAGAGTTGAAGATTTTGGCCAAGATCCTGACGAATCGCTTGCAGCTAGTTGCCGAGTCTCTGTTGGGACCGGATCAGACTTGTTCTGTGAAGGGACGAACAATTCAGAGCAACCTGCACTTGATTCGCACGATCGTAGAGGGTGTAGAAGACGACGATGAGGCCGCGCTGATCAATTTGGACTGTCCAAGGCATTTGATAGGATTGACCATGGCTACCTGGCTGTTGTCCTGCAGTCGCCGGATTCAAACCCGACTTCAGCCGCTGGATTAGCCTTCTTATCGCTCCCCCAAGGCTGTGGTACAGGCGAACGGGAAGCTTGTCGGGCGCTTTCGCGCTGTCTAGGTCGGTCCGACAGGGTTGTCCACTTGTCCGCTCTCCTTTACGTCCTGGCGTTGGAGCCCTCCTTCGCCGGCTAAGGGACGAGACGGGCAGTCCGGTCCTACGTGGAATCGCAGTCCCTGGCGGAGCTCGAGCCAGGTTTCCGCGTACGCCGATGACGTACTGACCCTTTGTGTCCTCCCCGCAGGGACATAGAGGCGGCACAGCAGGCGCTTGCACGGTACGAGAAGGTGACAGGGGCCAGAATTAACTGCGACAAGTCTTCCGGCTTGCGGTTAGGCGCTTGGAAGGGTGTTTCTCTCCCGGGGCCCTTCGACTGGACGGACGGGCCGGTCAAGCTCCTCGGAGTTTGGTTCGGTCCGGACTTACAGTTGGAGAAAAACTGGTCTGAAGTACTGGCAAAGGTCGGCGCGTCGGTCAAGGTTTGGCGTCGACGGGGTCTCTCCGTGAAGGGCTTGGCGGAGGTGTGCAACACATACCTCTTCCCCATGATCCTTTACCGGCTGTCAGTACTTCCCCTTTGTGACGATCAGCAGAAGGCGCTCGAGCGTTTGCTATTCTCCTGCCTGTGGAGAGGACGCAAACACATGGTCGACAAAGGAGTCTGTTGCCTCCGTCCGTGTCAAGGGGTCTGGGGATGCCACACTTGAGGAGCCACGTGCTCGCTTCGAGGTTGGCATTTCTCAGGCGCGCGTTGGAGGAAGATCGGTTGCTTGCGGGGGTAGTGAGGACATGTTCCCTTGCCTTACCATCGCTCCCCGACCCTATGGCTGACCGTCAGGTCTTGGGTGCGACCGAAATTCCTGCTCGAATGTCTGGCGGCCTTACAGGCCATTCCACGGTCCAGTGACCTTTCACAGCCTAGGAAACTCTTCTATCGGGGATTAGTGGAGGGTGCTTAAAGGATAAGCTGTGGAGTAGCTCGGTATGTCGAGAGGCGGAGTACCGCTCTCATTGGTCTTGGGCGCCAGGTGCGGATTGGCTCAGCAACTCTGAGTTCTCTCTGACCTGGCGATTGGCTCGAATGGTTTGTCGCTCAATGACAAGCGTTTCGCAATGGGCCTGGCGGATTTGCCAGATTGTGAACGTTGCAACCTTTGGAATCAAGGAGACGTCGGCGCACGCCTTCTTCCATTGTTCGCGCGTTCGCCCGTTGTGGGCGCGTGTCGGCGAGTTGACTGCTCGTATCTTGCCGCCGCGGGAGCTTGTGCTCATTGATCGCGCATACGCTGTGGACAATGTGTCGCTCCCTGTACTCTGGTGTGAAGCGGATGGTGTTTCTGTCGCTACCGGCCACGGCTAGAATGGTGATTTGGATGACGCGTCTGGAGGAAGTCTTGCGGGGAGGTCGTCTTTCGGATCAGGATCTAATCCGATATTTTGAGCACCAGCTCAAAATGAAGATTAGAACTGAACGGAAACGGTTGCACCCGACAGACTTTAGCAAAAGGTGGATATATGCAGCGAGCCTGGCTCCGTGTGACCGGGGCTAGCCTTGATTTTCTTTTAGTTCTGCCAAGTCACATCGGGGTGGATTCCTCTGAACCCCTCCCCGCGGTTAAGGTTAGCTTTCCTTTGTATACCTAGTTAATGTGAGTGAATGTATTTGTCCTAGCCTGTTCCCGGCTCCATTGCTTTTGTTATGATCCAGTTCGAGATTCCCACTGACCATTGTTATTTTGCCCTGTTTTATTCTCGGCTGGGTCAGCCTTATATATTCTCCAGTCCAATTTATTTTTGTACCCAGCTTCTCCATTCCCCTCAGAAAGAGGAGTGGTTTGATTTTGTTCTACAGGCAGAATACAGTGGCCTCTTTAATTACGAGGGTGTGTTTGGGTCTTACTAACATTTTGTATAAATATTCATTTGAAATTGTTTTTGTTTTGGGGATTTTTTGTTTCTTCACACCCCTCCCCATCATATCATCTCATGTACAAATGTTAAATCTATTTTTTGTACTATAATTGTAAATAGTCACAAATTTTTATACAAATTTTAAAATCTATTTTTTGTAAATAATCACAAATTTTTATGTACATTTGGGGCGTTTTTGTAGGTCCCCGGTATGTTTTTGCGATATTTTGGTGCTAGATAAGTACGAGTGTTGATGGACAAATTCTTATGGTGAATGAGAATCATTGTAACGTATGTATGGGTCGTGAATCCGATTAGCTAGGTATAGGATATAGTAACTGAAGACCACCCCAAGTTTTGTTCCCCCTCCCACCTTTCGGCCTTGTGCCATAATTCATGTAAAATGAATAAATAAACCAGCCACTTCCCCCCAGACTTTTGTTTGTGTGGATTTTGTGTTGTGGGAGCTTAGTGGAGCATTTGTTCCTCCGTGTTATTTGTTCGCACTCTGTCTCTCGGACATACTGTTTTCCAGCCCGAGTTTATTGCTCGGGCCAGCGTAAAAGTAGTGTTCTTCGGAACGCGAAACACCGGGAAGCAGTTGTCCACCTCGTGGCATGGCCACGGCCTAGCCACTTCCCCCTGTTCGTTGGAAGAGCCTAGTGGAGTAGTTGTTCCGCAGTGATATCTGCTCGCACTTTGTCTCTTGGACAACTGATTTCCAGCCCGAGTTCATTGCTCGGGCCAGCGTAAAGTAGCGGTTTCCTCGAAAACGCGAAACACCGGAAAGAAGTTGTTCGGTGATCGTCACTTTTTGTGGCATGGCCACAGAAGGACCGGGGAAATGGCACTCCCACCACGGCGTCGGTGGGAGACTGGCAACTGTGTGACGCAGCCGACGACGACGTCATAGCCCGCACCATGACCGAGTGGGAGAGCATGCTGTTCGGCTCCCCCACACCAGCGGAGGCGGCGGCGGCCACACTGTCAGCAGCGACCGGACCAGCAGCGGCGACTGCACCTGCAGCAGAGACCACCCCAGCAGCGGCGACTGCACCTGCAGCAGCGACCAGACCAGCAGCGGCGACTGCACCTGCAGCAGCGACCACCCCAGCAGCGGCGACTGCACCTGCAGCAGCGACCAATCCAGCAGCGGCGACTGCACCTGCAGCAGCGACCAATCCAGCAGCGGCGACTGCACCGGCACCAGCAACCAAACGTGCAGCAGCAGCAGCAACCAAACCTGCTCCAGCGACCGGATCTGCAGCAGCGTCCAGACCGGCGGCAACTGCAGCAACAACACCCCCACCGGCACGGACAGCAGCAGCAGCAGCAGCAGCAGCAGCAGCACCAGCGTCCCCCTTACCCTCGACCTCTGGGTGGAAGGGAGGCAAGAAGATCACGCGTAAGGACGAGGACTATTACCAGTCCATCCAAAAGGATTACGCGGAATACATCAGGGGGACGGAGCTCGTCTCGAAGCCGGACCAATTGGCGCAGATCGAGGCGAGAGTCATCACCCTGATCACCAAGGACCTGAAGACCAAAAAACTGATCGGCGTCCCCAGGGATACGTTCGAGGAGGGACTGCAGACACTGAAGATCAGAGCCAGGGCCGTAGCGAGGAGAAGCAACACCACGTGGGACGTCCTGCTCGGCTCCGCCGAAGAAGCCAAGAACTTGATCGGCGTGGCTCTGGAGACCAAAACGCTCCAGTTCCACACGGAGTACATGGGCACGAAGAAGGTGAAAATCACGCTGCACGGCGTCCCCATGGACATTGCTGAGGACCACGTGGGCGCCTTCTTCGTCCAATATGGAAGGGTGGCCGAAGTCTCCTCGCTGCGGTCGAAAGCAGGATTCCTCACGGGAGACATGACCCTGCAGGTGACCCTGGACAAGGAAAACATCGCAAAGATCCCCAACATCCTCACCTGCAGGGGTCGCGCCATCTTCGTCATCGTAGAAGGCAGGAAGCCGTGCTGTTGGGTCTGCGGGTCGGCGGAGCACGTGGCAAAAGCGTGCCCAACCAAGAATCCGGCCCTAAAGGCCCAACCAGCCCAACCGGTCAAGCAGCAACCAGCGGCGCAGGAGAAGGATGGCGGAAAACAAGCAAAACCTACGCAGTCTCCCGTGACCAACAAGAACGGCGAATGGCAGGTGGGTGGCCAGGAAGAAAATAAAAAAACCTTCCCCGGACAATGTGCCGCCACCTGCTCCGAAGACGCCTGCCAAGCGAACCCCGGTGGGGCTGTCGACTCTACCAAACCTAAGGAGTCCCCGGCGAGGCAAAGCAAACCAAAGGAGGTGTCTCCTCCCAAACAGAGGAAGGCAAAAGAGTCACCACCAGCAAATAAGAGTACAAAGGACACCCTCCCTGAAACGTGGGGAGGAAGAGACGGAGGGGCAACAGCAGCACAAAGGCCAGGAGAAGGAGCCGGGCAACGAGGGCGCGAGCCGAAAAATGCAGCTCTCTACCAGTGTCTCCGGTTAAACAGACTTATGCACTGAGAGCAAGAAGTCTTCCTTCATCCCCGCAAAAAAGCCTCCCAGTCCCCAGTCTTTAAGCAGCCCCCCTGAAATCATGTACTTTAACCCCCACTCCCTCCCTCCTCCTCTGTCCCTCCCTCTCAGGCAAAAAGAAAAAAAAGCCCTGCCCCAAGGAAGCACTCCTTAAAGTGAGTGAGGACGTTGCCTCTGAGTGGTCATCTCAGGGCGAAAACAAAGCCCTGCTAGAACTGACTTCAGTGGAGGGCAATGATTGAAGATCTACAAACTTTCCCCAGGCCCCAGGTGTCATCACCCTGGTGAGGAACACCAGTGGCAACCTGAGGTCTGGGATCACATCCACGAAGCAAAGAGACATTTTGCAAAAGTTACCATGGTTCAGCACAACACACCTGAACTCAAAAAAATGGAAAAAAAATTGTTCGGGGAGGTCCCCTGTTTTACTCCACCCCAGTCTCTATGAGGTAGTGAAACTAACGCCTTACAGACGTTGGCGGCATTGTCCTGAACGGACGGATTACGTCCGATGTAGGAACGGGTTCCCCTAGGACAGTCCGTCGGGGTCCTATCTGCTAGGGATTTCCGTCCCGTATGTGACTAGTACTTTTGTTGCATGTTTTGTTGTTTCCTTTTCAGAACTAAATCATGTCTATTAAGATAGCCAGCTTAAATGCAGACTATTTTGAGGATCGGGGTAAGGCGGCTCGCCTGCGCGTGACCTCTTGTCGTTCGGCGTGGATGTGGCCGCGATCCAAGACTCACTTTGTTTGCGAAGTCGACTCGTGTGTGCTGTCTAACGACTATGTCGTCTATTCAGCATATGGGAGCCGGCATGCCAGAGGTGTTTCTTTGCTGGTCAAGCGTACCCTGGATGCGAGGATCGACCTTGTCCATGTCGGTGCAGAGGGCCGGCTGATCATTAGCGAATGTGCAGTGAAAAGCAAGTCCGTTTCCGGCTGATTGCGGTTTATGCGCCCAATGTCCCAGGTGAGCGTGTCATCTTTTCTTTCGCTGTTGGGGCCACTTCATGGTGCATTCTTTGAGGCTAATCCTTAGTTGGGGACTGGAATGCCGTCCTAACCCCAAATGGGATAGAGGAAGGGGCGCTAGCGGGTGGTGTTGATCGTAGCCTGGTTGATCTGATCGGCGAATTTAGTCTCGTCGATAGATACCGGGTCGATCATCCGGATGGGAGCATGTGGACGTGGACGCATAGTTGACGCTCTACCCGGGTATCCGCGTACCTGGATAGGATGTTAGTCAGAGAAGCCGACGCAGGCTTCTTAGAGATGTCCGCGTTCCACTGGCTAGGCTACTCGGACCCTGCGCTCGTTTGAGTCGTGTTAGACTTTAGGCCTAGGTTGGCTGGTTATTGGAAGTTCAATCAGTCCTTATTGGACAGACGGGACTTTCGTGACCAGCTGACAAACTTAGTTCAGCGGGAATTAACTGGGCGAGTCATTGGGAGTAGGTGGTGGGTTAACCTTAAGGACACCATTGGGTCTTTTTTGCCACCAAAT
>JBBBDQ010028242.1:0-13991 GCA_037127315.1 Ascarosepion bandense | reverse complement strand
GTGCAACATTAGTAATGTCTACTATCTTCCTGATTCTAACTCTTCCACACACTTCTGCCCCTGTGAAGCCGATAAAAACATTTAAAAATTGTTGGATCGTCAAAATAGAATATCAAATTGTCGATGATATATTTTACTAACATTTGCAAAACATTAAAGAAGACAAATATGTGTTTTCTGGACAAGGTAAGTAACAGAAAATAAGTTCCAAATAACGAGCAGAAATGAAAGTTAAATTAATCTTAACACAAAGGACGCGTTTATTTAAGTTCAACAAAAAACAAGAAAATATATTTTTGAACATTCAAAAGGCAATATATGTATAAGTGGAGAGTGCTACAAAACAGTTTTAAAATATGTTTTTAATTTAAAATTAACACTTTCTTAAAGTTAATATTTACTTATTGCTAATTTTTAACCTTGTATACTATTCAAAGTATGAAAATGGGCAGGGGAGAATGAATGTAATAGACATAGGCATAACGGCATCTACAAAGCGGAAGTTCATGTCTTAAGATTTATCCAGTGACACGGCGTATATAAATAGCCGCGTTTTAATTGACCCAGTCAGTATAATAAACGACGTGTTTTTGAAACGTATATACGTGTAGCGCTATTTTGAGTTCAGTTTCTTTTGGATTTTCTCAGACGTTACAAATAAGAAAAAAGGCAGTAAAGAGTAAGCAAAATGTACTTCAATTTGCATGCTTTTTTAAAATCGTCTGGCGATTGATTTCTTTTTTTAAATTTAAAGATCTTTACACCTTTGTGAATCTACCTGATATCGTTTAATACTGATATTTCATCTTTTTTGTATAAAATGTACGATTATCAATTAAGAAAAAATATACATTAATTCTGACACAGAATCAATGATTAATATTAAACAATATATCTACATAACTATACGCTAATATATCTGAATTGCAGAAAGCGAACACAGGAAAAGAAAGATTATATGATTTAGCCCATCCCGTTCTGTAGACTATCAACCATTAACATTGGGAAATTCTTTCTTAAATTAAAAAGTGAATATTTTCATAACAATAAACCCTTGAGCAAATCGATTAAGATCAGTTTTTCCTGTACTAAGAATATGTACAAGATCATTAGCTCCCCAAAATAATCAAAGTTTGAAAAATTTCAGTGAATCTAATACAAGCATGAGATTATGCACTCCTGTAATCGCAAATCCAGAGAAAAATGTCCAGTTGAAAGGTAAATGTAGATCTACGAATGTGACCTTTAAAACTACCATCTCCCACAAAGAAAACAAGGAAAAACATAACGTGTAAAACCAAATTTTGTTGAGAAATTGGAAACAAATGTTTTATACGCACAGGGACTCCTATACTAACCTTAAGTGAAGGTATCAGACAGGCCACTCCCGAAAATACTGGGGATTGATGGAAGAAAGCCCAAAACACAAATAGAGTAGAAGTTGATAGGCACGGCAAGTACTTCTAATAGTCTAGGTGATAAATGTAATCTATGTTTAAAGAAAAATAAGGATTTTAAAATTTCATTACCAGAATGTACTTCTGAATAAACGTAATGAATTTATTAGCATGTATCCCCACAGTAGTAAATTTACATTTTAATAATTCTGTTCGTCTTAAATTTGTTCATAATAGATTTTGCCTCTGACGTAGATTAGATTTTACATTTGGTGAATCCGTAGCTTTTACTTCCTACTTACAACCATAACCCAATGATCAAACCACATACCTTCCACCATCCAAAGGCAATTACTACTATTAAAAGGAAGTAGATTATCCTCGGCTTGACCCTATCGTAACCAACTTTATTCCTCACCTTCATTTACTAATCCTTGCTGCCAGTACAGGGATATTTTTTCCATTCTTTGCTTGACTGGGTTTGAAAATGCATGACTCAAACTGATATGTTTAAATAGCTACCACTAGAAATGTAATCTGAATTTGCAGATAAATAAATAAATATCTTTTTCTGTAAAATTTACACTGAGCTATCTGTTGTATCTATTTTGATATTTAAACGATATTACTAGGATCTTGTAGAACTATTTACAAATATTTCCTTTTTTACTGATATATATATATATATATATATATGTTCATCAAAATGTCAAGCGTATCATAAATCATCCTTAGAATAAAAGAAACGAAATAATTTTATTTAAAATCTTGGATAATCACACCATCACAGGGGAAAAGAAAAATAAACAAAATAAGACTTGGCTACTAAAAGCTGCATTGAAAGGCGAAAGTAAAAATAAATATATTAATAAATAAGTTAGTCAGATGGCAGGTAACACAATAGGTATTTTAAATTATGTCAACGTCTATTAATCACCTTGTGTATTTTAATTTTTATTTTGTTACACTGCTTAAACTTAGAACGTATAATCTTTCTTCCACGTAAAGACTCCACCAATCTCTAACGTTTTACATTTACTGCTTTTTAAATGAATTCTCCAAGTAATTTAAAAGACTTTATTACTTCCTTTTAATCTTTCTGTAATACGCTGACAGTGTTGTAGCATTTTCGTATTGACGGTTTTTAAAACATAACTTATGATTATTATACCTTTTTACGTTCATTTTTAAAATTTCAAATGCAACGTCTATTGCCATCTTCTATCTACTTAATTCCCATCCATCTCTTATCTTTCTTCGACATCTCACTTACCTTGTTTTTCCTCTCACTGTAACCCCCTACGCACCAGTGGCGGTCCTTACACTTGAATGACCTGAAATGATTAAGAAAAAATGTTTTTACTAGTATGAATTTATATATTTTTATAAAATGTTATCTAAATGAATAAATTTCAAGAATAGTTTTAAGTATTTTAGATGAAAGAAAGTAATAAGCTATGCGGATTGTAACGCTTAATAACGAATGTAAGATGCTTGCAAATTTAATCCTCATTAAAATATTAAGTGCAATATCCATCGCTATCTACTATCTTCCTGATCACTCTTACTCTGTCCTCGCACCCAAGCAATTATTCCTGATTCTAACTCTTCCACACGCTATTGTCTCAGTGAAGCTGATACAAACATTACAAAATTGTTGGATCGTTAAAATGGAACATCAACTAAATTATTGATATTTTTTGTGTAACATTTTATAAAAACGTTAAAAGAAGATAAATATGTGTTTTTGGACAAGATTAGTGACAGAAAATAAGTTCCAAATAACGAACAAGAAATAAATATTAAATTAATCTTAACATAAAGAACACGTTTATGTAAGTTCAAACAAAAAACAAGAAAATATCTTTTTAACAATCAAGGCAATAAATTTGGAAGTGGAGAGTGCAATGAAACATTTTAAAATGTTTTTAAATTTAAAATTAACACTTGCTTGAAATGAATATTTACTTATTGCTTTCTATTCCCCTTGTGTACTATTCGAAGGATGAACAATGGAACCCAAAATAGGCAGGGGAGAGGTGGAGGCAGGGGGTACAGTGACAGAGTCATAAAACGATCCACTAAGCGGAAGTTGATGTTTCAGATTGATCCAGTGATACGAGCGTATATAGCCGTGTTTTAATCGACTCAGTATAACAAACCACGTGTTTTGAAACGTATATACGTGTAGCGCCATTTTCAGTTCAGTTTATTTTAATTTTCTCAGACGTTGCAAATAAGAAAAAAGGCAGTAAAAGAAGTCTTCACACACACAAAAGAAAAATTGACAAGGTAAGCAAAATGTGCTTCAATTCGCATGCTTTTTAAAAATCATCACTCAGTGATTGATTTGTTTTCCTTCAATTTAAAGATGCTTTTACATGTTTGTGAATGTACCTGATATCGTTTGCACTGATATTTCATCCTTGTTTTTTAAAATGTACGATTATCAGTTGACAAAAAATATACATTCATTTCTATGACACAGAATCGATGTTTTAATATGAAACAATATATATACATAACTATACGTTTTTACTTTTGTTAATAATTAACTTTGATTAAAAATAAACTAATACAAAAAAAGAAGATGAGCGTGAATGTCTGAAGACAGAAACGTTAAGTTGTAAAAGGTTTTAAACATGTTCAATGTACTCTTCATTTACACTTAATATTTTGGTTGTTTAAAGGATGCTTAGTCTTGTGTCATTATTAAGGTTTTCATATCTTTTCTACAAACTATTTTTCTTTCATTCGATCTTCAGCGAAATTTTATCGGTTGAATATTTTTGTTTTGAAATTATTTTCCTTTGCTCAAAGAATCAGAAAAATATTTTTATTAACGAAGTTAGTAAAAATATTTTCTGTTTTTATCTAATAAAAATATTAATTTATTTTATGCCTGTTCTTTCATGTTACATTTGTGAAGAAAAATAAAAAGTGATTTTTAATTTTTATGATAATTTTTTCAGATTCATTCTTTTCGGTTATTTTATATTCTTTATATCTAATCTCTAAATGATACTTATTTAAAAATTTACTTTAATTCAATCTCTGAAGAAGCTTTAATAAAAGGGAAATATGTTAGACTGAGATACGTTTCTTAATTTGTTCTTTAATTTATTCTGTCATTTACTTGTGTGAAAAATAGTCAACGTATTTAACGACAGTTGCTAATTAAATTTAGTTGTGAAGTGCCACCACAAGGCAGATTTTTTGAATACTTAAATTTAGAATTTAAATCCCCGTTAACTAGATGTTAGAATATAAATTAAAAGGATTCAATTTAACACACACACACACACACACACACACACACACACACACACACACACACACACACACACACACTTGTCCACTGACCATGAATCATACATTAAATTAAGGCATTTTAGTTATAAGACAAACACCCCCGTTCGTAACACGAAGGTATATTGTATCTAGAAAATCAAACCAGTATTGTGTGAGTTATTTATTTTAGTAAAACAATTTTTAATTTTTAAGTTATATTGGAACATAAGTTATAAATAAACAATTGTAATTAATTAAATTTTAGAGAAATATATTTTTGATGTTTACATACAACCGCCAATTCATCCCTACGAATCAGTAGTAGTTTATTTTTAGGGAAACCCTAAAATCTGCAGCTTTTATTCAGGAATAAAGGGCAGATGTCATAGAACGACTTACAGATCCCTTTTTTCAGAAATTTCCATATTACTTTGGGGTTTTTATTTGTATCTTTTAAGTTCCAACAATGCACAGAAAGTGATGTTTGGCTTCGGTACATTTATTTTTTAAGGAATTTAAATGCAAATACAAACGCTGCTTAAATGTTCTTAGTACATTTATTAGTACATTTTTTAATAGTTGGGTTTTGATATGATGATATAGTACATTGATATACAATTGAATTTGTTAGACACCTATGTTCGAGTGGGTAATTATTTAAAGATTTCTACTGTTACATATATTATTATTATTGTTATTTTCATTATTTAAATAATTATTGTTACTTTGGTTTACATACTGATTTAAGATTTTGTATTATAATTTTTAATAATTTTTGTAGATAATTTGTACAACTATTTTTATTGAAAATTTCACTTAGAAGGTTATTTTTACGGAAATGTTTCTCAATTAAATTGAGGAATTTCAGCCCGAACTTAGTGCTAACCATATGGTTAAAAGGAGGTGTAGAACAAATGATTTTTCTGTTTCTATTTTCCCTTTCATAGTCAAAACTTTTATGTATTTGATATGCTTGTATAGACATTATTCATTAGGACATTATTATAAAAATCACTATGTTTACAAAATACTTATTCACTCGTACAGTTTTATTAATTTTGTGTTTTATGGATAATAAAGGTTTTATTATATTTCTGGGAGAAATTAGACATTGGGTGGATGTATAATGTGTATTCGTTGGGTTGTATTGTTGATAAGTATCATTTATAAGTCAGTACATCAAAGTTTATTAATTTTAAATCAATATTGATTATTACTTTTAGGTTTAGACTTTTGAATTCTCTAGTGATTAGACATTTTAATTTTATCGGGTTTAGAATGTGTGGAATTTTGTACTAGCATAAGTCTATCATGTCTATATAACCTATGTCATGTGTGTTAATGTCATAGTGTGTGGTGAGGTTATATAAAGTAATTAAACCAATGAGATCGGAAAACTCCAAAGAGCCTAACGCACACATTTAATGTCAAATTGGTCACCAGAATTACTTTTTATCCATTGTTCTTGGTTGTGGATAAGAACGGATATCTTAGTCGCCATTATAATATTATATTCATCCTTCGTTAAGTTTGAATAATGTGAGATGAATTTCAGTGCTAAACTATTTATAAAAGAGAATGTTTGCACAGTGGATTTCAATCTACCTGTTCTTTAGCTTCCTTATAATATATATATATATATATATATATATATATATATATATATATATGTGTGTGTGTGGGTGTGGGTGTGTGTGGGTGTGTGTGTGTGTTTGTGAAAATTCAAATTTCGACATAACCAATTCAAGGCTTAAATTTAACACTCGTCTCATAAGCGATAACAAAATATCATGATAAAATAAAATTATTTGTTTCTCTGTGTGTATAAAAACAAAACTAAAAGTAACAAAAAAAAAAGGAAGAAAGTAAAAAAAAAAACATTCCGGAGTCTAGCTTACTAGACGAGGTATGTTGCCATTTGGTGACGGAAGTGAAAATAGAAACATTAAAATAAATTAAAATATATATATATATATATATATATATATATATATATATATATATATATATATATATATGTGTGTGTGTGTGTGTGTGTGTGTGTGTGTGTGTGCGTAAAAAGAAATGGCTCAGACAACAGTTTTCAAGGTTACAATTTAAAATGGGTCCGAAAAATGTTGATATCAAAATAAATTATTTTAAATATTTACCTAGAGACTGAAATGAGATTTAAGAATGAGAAGTTATTATATAATATATTAAAATTAAACAGATATTAAGAACAAACAACCATTCTAAAAATTTTTTTACTTTACATTAATTATTAGGAAATTAAATTAAAATAAATCTCAAAGTTATTTTACCATAACCCTTTGTTATATCTCTAATAAAGTATTCACTCGTCGACATAGCCATACATTTTTTGAAAATTTCAATTGTTTACATGGAATAAATATTGATCTGTAAATAAATAAATTAAATTAATATGAGCCCTCTGGCTTGATCAATTTAATATTAATAAGATCCTATTAGGATTTACCTTCAAGTCCTTTGTTTTCGGATTCTTCACTTATATGAGTCGTGTTTAGACGTAATATATATATATATATATATATATATATATATATATATATATATATATATATCCGAGTGAATACCGAACGAAGAAAGAATTCTTACAACGTCCAAAACATTAATTTAAAACAGTGCTCGATATATAATTTATAGAGCTGTGAATATTTATCATAAATTATGAGGTCCCCACTAACACCTCTAACAAATCTAAATAAATATAAGGAAGAGGATTTCCATTACTTTACACACCGGCTGATGAGACATTGAAGTTTCAATGTCGAAACAAACGTACCTTTGTAGCGGATATATATAGAATAATTATGTACATGTTCTAAAATATGATTTATAATATATATATATATATATATATATATATATATATATATATATATGTGTGTGTGTGTGTGTGTGTGTGTGTGTGTGTGTGTGTGTGTGTGTGTGTGTGTGTCAGACCCTGTTTTTGAGGAGGAAATGGAAGTCTATGGTACATAATAGGTTTTTAAGAAATAGATTTTGTATTTTGTTTTAGTTCGCTTATATAATCAAAATATAATTGCTGGTAGTCGTGCTGTCCTTATGACGTGAAGTGATGATGAAAAAAATCTAGAGATCAATTTAAGTTTTCTTGGGTCTGCTTGTGAGTCGAATGTACAACGTTGAGAATCAAGCGATAAAGTCTCTTCAAAATTTAACTTTCTGTAAACTATTCATTTTTTCTGCAACTGTATCTACCTATGGAAAGGTATTTGAATTTGATTTGAAATATTTGTTATGTAATGTTCGCACAAGGTGAATAATAGAGAAACGTAGCGATAAGTGCTATGAATAGCAAAAATGAAATTGAAAAAATTCTGTGTGATAATGTTCACGAAATTTATTGGTATTCTCATCTTTGTATATTGTTCATTCATTCTCTTCATTGTATATTTGCATGTATTTCTGTGTAGAATTCAAGTTTTTACATTAGAAATATGCTTGTATCTTTAAACGTCAGAATTCTCATAAAACCCCCACGAAATTAATATATAAATTTTTTCGAATTTTCTCAGACATTGCAAATAAGAAAAAAAGGCAGTAAAAGACGTCTTCCCCACACACACACAAAGGAAAACGGAAAAAGGTAAGCAAAATATATTTTAATTTTTATGCTTTTAAAATGTGACTCAGTGATTGATTTGTTTTTTTTTAATCTAAAGAACGGCTTATATAATCAAAATATAAGTGCTGGTAGTCGTGCTGTCATACTTGACGTGAAGTGATGATGAAAAAATGTAGAGATCAATTTAAAAATTTTCTCGGGTCTACTTGTGAGTCGAATGTACAACGTTTAGAATCAAGGCGAAAAAGTCTCTTCAAAATTTAACTTTCTGTAAACTATTCATTTTTCTCTGCAACTATATCTACCTATGGAAAGGTATTTGAATTTGATTTGAAATATTTCTTGCATAATGTTCGCACAAGGTGAATAATAGAGAAACGTAGCGATAAGTGCTATGAATAGCAAAAATGATATCGAAAAAATTCTATGTGATAATGTTCACGAAATTTATTGGTATTCTCATCTTTGTATATTGTTCGTTCATTCATTGTATATTTGCGTGTATTTCTGTGTAGAATTCAGTTTTTTATTAGAAATATGTATATCTTTAAACGTCAGAATTCTCATAAAACCCCCACGAAATTAATATATAAATTTTTTCAATTTTCTCAGACATTGCAAATAAGAAAAAAGGCAGTAAAAGACGTCTTCCCACACACACAAGGAAAAGCAGGAAAAAGGTAAGCAAAATATATTTTAATTTTTATGCTTTTTAAAAATCCATGACTCAGTGATTGATTTGTTTTTTTTTGTCAAGAACGGCTTATATAATCAAAATATAAGTGCTGGTAGTCGTGCTGTCCTTACTTGACGTGAAGTGATGATGAAAAATGTAGAGATCAATTTAAAAATTTTCTCGGGTCTACTTGTGAGTCGAATGCACAACGTTTAGAATCAAGGTGAAAAGTCTCACAAAATTTAACTTTCTGTAAACTATTCATTTCTCTGCACCTCTATCTCTCTATGGAAAAGTATTTAAATTTGATTTGAAATATTTATTGTATAATGTTCGCACAAGGTGAGTAATAGAGACGTAGCGATAAGTGATATGAATAGCAAAAATTAAATCGAAAAATTCTGTGTAAAAATCTCACGAAATATATTGGTATTCTCATCTTTGTATATTGTTTATATTTGCAGGTATTTCTGTGTAGAATTCAAGTTTTTTACATTAGAAAATGTATATATTTAAACGGGAATTCTCACAAAAACTCCATGAAATTAATATATGAATCATTCTTTACTTTTGTAGGATACAAGATGAAGGTGACTGTAGTCAAGAGAATTAACAGTTTGATAGAGACTAAACAAATGGATGAAATTCAATCCGTACAGAATCTTTTTCTCTGAAAGAACGACAAGATATCGTCTCGAAGAAGATTAAAGAGAATCTCTTGTTTGCAGCCATCAGAAATAAAGACATTGATCTAGTCAAATATCTGGTTGAGAAGTGCGGGGCTAATGTAAAGGACGCTAGCCCGTGCATCACTATGGCAACTGATAACAAGTCTATTGAACTTGTGAAATTTCTTACCAACCACGGGGCTGACATAAACAGCGTTAACTACGAAGAAAGATCAGCATTACATTTGCGTGTATCAATGGGGATATGCCTCTGGTAGAATATCTGGTTGAGAATGGCGCCTATGTTGATAATGTCGATATCGAGGGCAACACTCCTTTAATGGTGTCTGTAAACTATCCAAATATATGCAGATATATGTTATTGAACAATGCTGACCCGAACCGTGTCAATGTTCATGGAAAAACAGCTCTCATCGCAACTGTAGAACAACAAAACTCGCATTTTAGTGTTCGTATTTTAGTTTTCTTTTAATGCTAACGTCAACTTTACAAATGATTCTGGAGAAAACGCCGTATTTTTGGCGGCCCATAAGAGTTTTATGCAAATAATAGATTATTTGCATAGGCTTTTGAAACTGAAACCACAAACAGTTTGGCTGGAAGTTATCAAATCAACAGTTGCTATTCTTTACTACAAAATGATAAATTTAAAGCTCAGTATTATTGGGGAATGAGTAGCCGTATTTTAGACTTGTCAGTAACGACTCTTTCTTTAAAATGGAAACACAGAACATTCTAACAGCAGTTTAGAAAATATCGTCGACATCTTAAACGAAGATAGTCAAAAGGCCAGTTTGTATTTAGAAATGCTCTTTGGTTTACGTAATCCTTATACTGTCAGAGCAATCGGAATAGCCGTGTGCAACACAGAAAACGTACGTGATTGTTTGAAACTGTTTGCCTTCTTCTTGCAGTCATTAGCATCGACGACAGACGTAACATTTTTCCGAATGATTCCATGCATGCATTCGATGTGTATATGGATAACTTGGATGCTGAAAAATAATAATGCTGAAGAATCCTTAGAATTATTACAAGAAATACTTAGACATTATGCAAAACATTTCGAAGAGATCGCTGATCGATTTCGTCGAATGAGAAGGAAAAGTATTACAAAATCGTTGACAATCGATTCACAGTTTTACACAATCATCATGTTGATAAATTCGTTCTCAATCTTGGTCTCGAAAAACTGTCTGGGATTAACGGGAGTGTGGAAAAAATTCTAAAAATCGATCTTCGGGGATGTGGCAATAATTGGCTTACATTTCTGTGTTAAAAACGCCTTTCCCTTGGCGATCTGCAAACTGTTATTGTCGTGTAAGGCAGATGTTTACAGCCAAAATGAACATGGTTTAACACCTTTTCACGTGATTCATTTGCCTCAATATAAACAAAAAGAGAGAGTCTGTTGGAAATGTTTCTGGCACATGGCTTTGATATGAATGTTTGGAACGAAGAAAGAATATTGTATTTCGTGTACTTTAAAGAAACTCGCTTTTGCCACAACCATTAAAATACACGACGTTGAAATGTCCACAGCAAAAGTTGTAAGTGAAAATGAACTCAGATATGAAGATGAAGTGCCAAGACATTTGCAAAGAATCGTGTATTCACATTTTTGAATGATGCTTTCTGTCAACACATTCGAGACAGTTGATAACTATTACGCATATGCACGCATATATATATATATACATAAACGCATTTTTAAATACTCATCTCAGTATTTAATTGGAAACATTGTAATAAAATGCGATCGAATATTGATCCCCCAGAACTGCAATCATGAAAACAATTACGCAAAATACACAAGCTGAGGTACAATTTATGTACAATTAATAAACTTAATTTTTATCTTTTTTCTTTTCTTTTTTTTTTGGTGGTGGATTTTCTTTGTATATTTTGTATGAAATCAACTTTTTAAATAAACGCATAAATATTCTGTGTTTTGTTTGTGCCTTTTATTTCCTTTTCTAGTTGTGCGATTTCTTGTTCCGGTCCGGTACTCACTGTAATACAGACATCCTGCTCGAAACACAATCATTTGCTGGAAAAGAAGACATTGGCAGCGCAGTAATTAGTTACACATGGTTTGATGATCGTTTGTGGTGTGAAACGTGCAATCGTAAACAATTATACAAAATACACAAGACGATGTACAATTAATGAAGTTTTCTTTTGTTTTTTACTGGTGAATTTTCTTTCTCTATTTTGTATGAAATCGACTCTAAAAATAAATATATAAAAAATCTGTGTTTTGCTTCATTGTTTTTTTTTATTTTTTAAGGTGTATCTTTGTTTTTGCTGTCGAACTTGAGTCATCGCAGAAAAATGAAAGCATTTTATGCGATGATGCCAGATTAATCGGTGACATTAAATAAACACACGTACCCTTACACATGATTGAAATACACAAATATATATTAATATATGATATACATATGTATTTATGCATCTATGTACACATCGATATCTATTATATATATTCAGTCACACACAATCAGTCAGTGCTATACGCTTGGGTGATCATGTCTCGAAAGTAACATGACTAACTGGGCTGAAGATTTTCTAGCTGTAGGTGACTTGTTTTCTGCGATAAACTGGATGCCAACTAAAGCTATAAGGCTTAATATCTCCTGCTATTTACTCCATTGCTGGAGAGAGAGGATTAGGATTAACGCTTTTCGCGTAAGTAAATACAACTTCTGTTATTTTACAGGCTGTCGTTTTTAATTTTTTAAGCATTCTACTCATTTCTTGAGTTATGAAAATTCTAATTCATTACATGAATAATTTTAATGATTAAATATTTATATAGGACTTCACTTTGGTGATATCTTAAGGAATATTGGGGTATTAAGTTGCAAGTATGGTTTATTATTATGTTTTTATTTACCATTTTTTAAAATTTGTATGCATGTGCCTGTATTTATACTTTTACGCAAACACGCATACATGTGTATTTATATAGATTTAAAGGCTTGCACACACATACACATATATATGTATACAAATGCGCTTACATATACACAGGCACGCTGTAGCCGCCATTGTATGATATAAACTAGTGGATGTGCATTGTGCTGCAGTGGATATCGGCTCTCAATAAGAAATCGGAGAACCGAGTTCGAATTCAGTTAATTCCCTCAACATTCTCTTACGCCCAAAAGCTGTTGGAAAATGTATTTAATCCGTCGCTAGCACCTTTGGGTATGGGTTAAATATGACCAGTCTACCTCCAGAATAATGGGATTAGTAGAGTCAACACCCTTACTTCTAAAAAACTAGTTACAGGAGCATCGACCACCACCTCATTGATAGCGAGAGGATCTTTGATGTCCTATGCTCTAATAGAAGCGATAGTGTTTATATTTCAGTTCATATTAAGATATTAAGCATGGAAGAGCTAGGTCACACACACACATATTTAATTTTTTTGTCCATTTCGAGAAATCGACACATTTGCAAACAAAAGTTAATTTTCGGTTTTTAAAATCTTGCCAAAAATAAAATGTACATTTGTGATACGTTATTGTTTCAAATTAGTACATTTAGTTAACCCAATCAGTTACACAAATATTACTTATTTATAGCATGAAATTTGAACTGAAGTTAGTTCTTAATCAGAGAGTGTTGATCTTTCTGACCTTTCCCGTATGATTTGACATGTGACGACAAATCAGATGCGAGAAAACAGGAAGTGATCAGAATTGACAAAATTGTTGAATTTTTTTCTGTAAAGGGAAAGTGTGAAAGACATGACCTTTTAATGTAAACATAGAATTTTTTTTATAATAACATAAATATTTTAATAGAAAAAATTCGTTTTTATTAAGTTTGGGCCTTTTTTTCTTCATATAATGCTGTTTTATTTTCATGATTTCGTGGAATTACCTATTTTAAATACAATGAAATTACTATATCAGTATTAGTTTATTAGTTGCATCAATAAATGATTGTCGACAATTCAAAAAAATAAAAGGGTAATAAGGCACCGAGTACACAAAAAGGAATTCTCAAGATAGGAATTAATCCTAGAATAGAAATTTCGAAACGAAGTAAGCATCTAAAAAATATGTTTTTAGTTTATAATCGAATATATGTGATGAATTTAATTTGACAAGGGGATGCTATTATTAAAAATTTTGAATTGCTTTTTAAGTTATTTTCCTTATATAATTTTGCTATTTTTGAGATACAGAAAAAAAGGGTTACCCGGAATATTCAATTAAATATAGATCGCGGCACCCTTACATCCGAACATTTGGATCGTCATTATATTCCCTTATTCCCTAGTCATCGGCAGTGGGGAATAAGATGAA